>VDFB02267622.1:0-47809 GCA_007258455.2 Sequoia sempervirens | reverse complement strand
AAACATCACCATCCAAGAATGAACAACTTCGAAACACTCCTACACTAAACACAAAAGATAACGACCTTATCTATTACCATCGATGCACACTAGTTGAATCCCTAGCCATCATGATATTACATTTTATCATTATTTACCTTCATAGGATATATCATTACTCACATTATAAATCATCATAATCCTATCAATTTTGAACAATTTTTTAAGAGGGTTGTGATTCATTTGATTATTTTCTTATCTATTGACCCATAACATACATCCTTAAGTCACCATGATCCTTGTATCATGGTACAAATTGACATTATATTGGGGAATTATTTTGATACTTGAGTGCTTTTCTTGTTGGGTATCCTTGGAATATACTGGTATCCAAAAAAAAACATACAAACACCAGTCTAGAGATATGTAATAACTAACCAGAAATAATATTCTAGAATATAAGACTAAGAAGGTAAAATGTAAGTTAGGAATACTATCTAAGGGCCACGTCCCATATTGTAATATAATTAGGAAATAATATCTATTCACTAGTAGTAAGGAATGCACATAGAAGAATATACTAGTTTCCTATAATAAAGATATAGAGAATGTAACAAATGACTCTTGGATAATGGATATAAGGCATTCCAAATTTTGATTTATCTTGTGTGTATGTACTATTTTATTTTAATTTAAAAATGGTATTGGATCCAAAATAACTTATTGTGTCACTTCAATAGAACCTACTTCGTGATCATAGACTAAAACTGACATAGATCTTTTGGGAACAAAAATCTAGTTTGTATCCCTTAGATTCCTTGCTAACATTGGTTCCATTGTCCGGACCCTAGTTAGGCTCTTTTGAAGCTGACTGATTTTTTTTCAAATATTAAAACCTTCTACTAGACCAACCAATAGATAAAAGAATTGATAGAGTCAATCAAAATTTCATCCTCTTGACATCTACCTTGTGAGAGCGGGTTAGGCACCAAGGGGATGGGAAATAGAATGGGGAAAATGTCTTAAGAGACCTATAAAAGATATGACTATTAATGAAAACTACTGAATAACTACCATGGGATGCAATATAGGAGTAATGCAATCCCAAATATTAAACACCCATGGTTAGATAAAAATAAATTCATAAGAGAATAAGAAGAAAATTAATTTATCAAAGGAAAAAAAAATGGCCAACCTTAATGGAGAGGAAAGAAGAAAAAGATAAGTATTTGAAAGAGAAGAAATACATAGAAGAAGAATGGAGTTAAGAACAAAAACAAGGTTAGAGCATGCCACTGGGGGTGCTATTGAGTGCACCAAAGTGGGTGCAACCATCAAAAAAGGAAAGGATAATAGGAAGAAAAAGGAGAAAACACTAGAAAGGATAAGTCTATTATTGAAAGGAACCAAAAGGCTCTCAGTATTTTTGAAAAATTCATGCATAATCAGGAACCCACTTGATGTTTACGATGGAGGGAAGTTATAGCACAAAGGCTCCTACCCTACTAGAACCTTCACTAGACCCTAAAAAAAATAGACCTATATGGAATTACAATTAAATTAGATGAAAATTTTAAAGAATTACTACAAACTCTAGATAAAGCCCTATCGGTAAAATATGAGTATTTAGAAAAGATAATTAACAAAAGCATAAAAAAAATAAGAAAGGAAGAAGAGGAACATAAAGGGAAGAAGAAATTAAGGGCATATAGGATAGGCTAGTAATTAATTAGATGAAATTTACTAATAAAGAGAAAAAAAGAAGTTACACAGAGTCACAACCCCTAGACTGTGACTCATCCCCATTAAGGTCTAAAAGTAGAAGAGTTGTAACACAAGTTATAAAAGTAAAAAGAAGAGAAGAAAAAGCAAGATACCCCATGGATCGAGATACTAGAAAAATATTACTTTGATATCAAACTTCCAAGACATAAGGAAAGAGAAGATAAGCCCTAAAATAGCCTTAAGAAGGAAAATAAGCTAGTAAAGAAACTAATGTTGGTATGTGGTGACTGATCATGCAAATACTATACACTCGTAACATATCCTCACCAGGATTTGGGGATGACAAACCCCGATAATAGGGGTTTGGGGGTGTAACCCCCCCCTTTTTTTTTTCTGTTATCATGTCAAGGTTTTCTCGCTAACATGTCAAGGTTTTACCATGAACACATCAAATGAAAAATGACTTTGTAAAACCCTAATTCTAGAAGCTTCCAAAAGGCTTGTTATAAGTGGTTGGGATGCATGTTGCGATATGGTGTTCATGAGATTGTAATTTGTTTTGTACTAGATAATAAAATCATTGGATGGATGAGTTTCTATGGATGTATCCCATATTGGGTGAACCATGTTAAATTTTGTGTTATTCTTCATTATTTTTTCTTGGTTATTTAATCTACATATAATTGTTAATGTTTATTGCTCCAATCTACCTGAATCCTAACAACTGGTATTAGAGCCACGTGTATTTCGGTTGATTGGTAGGAAACCTATAGATTTGAGTAGGAGCAATAGAAGAAGGAAAATTCAAGGTTGATAAGTTCAATGACCAAAATTATCAATTATGGAAGATGCAAACATAAGATTATTTGTATCAAAAGGATCTATGGTGGCCATTGCAAGGAAAAGTAAAGAAAGATGCTATGATGTTTGATGAAGAATGGGAGATTCTGGATAGAAAGGCACTAGGAACCATTTAGTTGTGCTTGGCACCATCTATGGTATTCAATATAATAGAAGAAAAAATAAAAAATTGATGGAAGCCTTGGCTAAATTGTATGAAAAACCCTCAGCCTCAAATAAGGTATTTCTCATGAAGCATTTGTTTAATCTGAAAATGGTTGAAGGTGGATCTATGATAGATTATTTAAATGAATTTAATATGATTACCAACCAGTTAACTTCTGTAAAATGAATTTTGATGAAGAGCTGAGGGCTCTCTTGGTTTTATGTAATTTTCCAAAAAGATAGAACAGATTGGTAATGGCTGTAAGTAACTCTGTCTTTGGTTCAAATAAATTAAAATTTTATGATGCTGTTGGTGTTATCCTTACTGAGGAAATGTGATGGAAAAGAATAGGTGAGAGTTCAACATTTGGAAATGCTTTGACTGTAGAGAATATGGGAAGAACAAAGGAGAGAGGAAAAAGCCCAAAAAATCATGGGAAGTCACAAGGGAAGTCAAAGAAAGGTAGATCTAAATCCATAGGAAGAATGGATTGCTAGCACTATGGAAAGCCATGACACTTGAAGAAGGATTGTTGGTCTCGAAAGGGAAAAAAAGGAGATGGACAACATGATAAAAATAAGGAAGCTAATATTGCAAGTAATAAATTGAAGGATGCTTTAATTTTGTGTTTAGATGATGCTAATGATTCCTGGGAAATAGATTCAGGGGATTCATTTCATGCAACACCCCATATAAAATATTTTGTAGATTATGTTCAAGGTGATTTTGGATAGGTATATTTGGGTGATGATGAACCCTGTCAGATTGTTGGAAAAGGAAATATAAAAATCAAGTTGTAGAATGGAAATGAATGGTTGCCATTGGAGGTAAGACATTCCAAATTTGAGAAGGAATTTAATCTCTACAGGACAACTGGGTAGTGAAGGCTACATGGTTACCTTTTCAGACAAAGTTTGGAAGGTCACTAAAGGTACATTAGTAGTAGCTAAAGGTGAAAAGGTAGGCATATTGTATTTGTGTACTCATAATAATTACTCTACCTTAGCTGCTATAGAAACAATTGCTACTGAGATAGTTATAACACTTACTACAACCCAACAAAATAGAATTGTGGCACCATAAACTTGGGAACATGAGTGAGAAAGGGATGAATATCCTTCACTATAGAAAATTTCTACCAGGTTTGAAGCAGATTGACTTGGAGTTCTACAAAAATTATGTTTATGGAAAATAGAAGAGTCTGATTTCTCAAAGTTGGGAAAGAGAAGAAGAGTGAGAAATTAGAGCTTGTGCATTTAGATGTGTGGGGACCAGCTCAGGTATCTTCTCTTGGTGGCTCTTGTTATTATGTTACTGTTATTGATGATGCAACTAGGAAAACATGGGTGTATTTCCTAAAACAAAAATCAGAAGTATTTGAAACGTTTAAAAAGTGGAAAGCTTTGGTTGAGAATGAGACAGGAAAAAAGTTGAAGTGTCTCAGATCTGATAATGGAGGCGAGTATTGCAGCACAAAATTTGAAAATTACTATTCATACAATGGAATCCATAGGAAGAAAATGGTTTTTGGAATCCCACAAGAAAATGGTGTGTTTGAGAGGATGAATAGGACCATTATGGAGCATGCAAGGAGTATGAGATTGCATGCTGGAATACCCTTACAATTTTGGGAATATGCTATACATACCACTATTTTTTTAATAAACAGGGGACCTTCAAATCCTTTGGATGGTGGTATTCTAGAGGAGGAATGGATGAGTAAAAAGGTAAACTATTCATTTATGAAAACCTTTGGTTGTGAAGATTTTTTCCATGTTGATATTGAAAATAGAACCAAACTTGAGGCTAAGTCTAAAAAATGTACCTTCATTGGATATGGAGTAGATGAATTTGGTTATCAGTTATGGGATTATGAAAATCATAAAATCATTAGGAGAAAAGATGTTATATTCAATGAGAAGGTCATGTATAAGGATCAACTATAGGAAATGAAGCATGAATAGGACAAAAAGGAATATGTGGTGTTGGATGAGATTCTAGAAAATAAAATTCTAGTGGTACCTGATGCTCAACAACAACAAGTTATCCCACAAACTCCTACAAGTGTTAGACGTTCTACAAGGATAACTAGACCTCCAAAAAGATTTTCTCCATCATTATATTCTATATTATTAATTGATTCTAGTGAACTTGAAGGTTATGAAGAAGCAATGTAGGTAGATACCAAAAAGCAGTGGGAGCTAGGCATGAAAGAGGAAATGGATTCCTTGCCAGAGAATTAGACTTGGGACTTAGTCCAATTTCCTGCAAATAAAAGAGCATTGCCAGGTAAATGGGTTTATAGGTTGAAGGAATAATATGGAGGCAAGAAAAGATATAAGGCCAGAATCATGGTAAAAGGTTTTGCATAGGAAAAAGGTATAGATTTTTATGAAATATTTTCTCCAGTTGTAAAGATGCCTTCTATTAGAACTATTCTAGTCTTGTGGCTACAAAATACTTGCATCTTGAACAACTAGATGTGAAAATAACATTTCTCTATGGGGAGTTGGAAGAGGAAATATAAATGAAAAAATCATAGGGATATGAGGTCAAAAGTAAGGAGGAATTTTGGTGTAGGTTAAAGAAGAGTTTGTATGGCCAGAAGCAAGCACCTCAGTAATGGTATTTGGAATTTGATAGTTTATGGCTGAACAAGGTTACAAAAGATGCCATTATGATTATTGTGTTTATTTTAAGAAATTGGGTAATGACAACTATATTATGCTATTGCTTTATGTTGATGACATTCTTGTTTTTGGGTTTACCATGTAGCATATTAATGAAATTAAGCAAAAATTAGCAAATTAATTTACTATGAAGGATTTGGGTGCAACAAAACAAATCCTTGGTATGAGGATCACATGGGACAGGACAAACAAAAAAATATTTTTGTCTCAAAGTGATTATGTAGAGGTGTTGAAAAGGTTTAACATGCAGAATGTAAAAGTAGTTAGTACACCTTTTCTAGGTCATTTTAAGTTCACTAAGGAGATGTGTCCAAAGACACAAGAGAAGGAAGAAAAAATTTCTAAGATACCATATGCATCAACAATTGGTAGCTTGATGTATACAATGGTATGCACAAGGCCATATATTGCACATGTAGTGGGAGTTGTGAGCAGGTATATGAGAAATCCAGGAATGGAACATTAGAATGCAGTAAAATGGATTCTTCGATATTTGAGAGGTATTACTTCAAAGAAATTATGTTTTGGAGGAACAAATTCTGCTCTAAAAGGATATGTTGACTTTGATCTAGTGGGTGATATTGATAGGAGTACTAAAGGGTATGTTTTTACTATAGGAGGTACTGCAATCTGTTGGATTTCAAGGTTGCAAAAGGTTGTTGCGCTTTCAACCATTGAAGCTTCGAATGTTACTGCTATGGAAGCTAGCAAGGAGATGATTTGGTTACAATTTTTTTGGAGGAATTGGGACAACGACAAGAAGATAGCCCTTTGTACACTGATAGCTAGAGTGCCATTCATCTTGCTAAGAATTCAACTCTTCACTCAAAACCTAAGCACATACATCTTGGATACCACTTCATCTAGTCAGTTCTGGAGGATGGACAATTGAAGTTGGAGAAAATTCACACAAGTGAGAATCCTACAGATATGTTCACAAAGGCAGTTACATGAGAGAAAATGATTTCCTCATTAGTTTTCATTGGCCTTCATGACTGATAATGGTGGACATAAGAAACTAGCTAGACCTATAGTCCAGTGGGAGTTACAAGTGCAGTGGTGTCACCAGGATTAGTCTCCAAGTGGGAGATTGTTTGGTGTGGAGCCTGATTAGTCTCTAAGTGGGAGTTTTTTGGTATGTGGTGATTGATCATGCAAATACTATACACTTGTAATGTATCCTCATTGGTATTCGTGGGTAATAGCCCCTGATAGCAAGGGTTCGGGGGCATAGCCCCCCATATTTTTTTCATTAACACGTCAAATAAAAAAATAACTTTGTAAAACCCTAATTATAGAAGCTTCCAAAAGGCTTGTTATAAGTTGCTGGGATGTATGTTGTAGTATAGTGTTCACAAGATTGTAATTTTTTTGTACGAGATAATAAAATCATTGGATGGATGAGTTTCTGTGGATGTAGCCCATATTGGGTGAACCAAGTTAAATTCTGTGTTGATCTCTTTTGTGCTATTCTTCATTGTTATTTTTGGGTTATTTAATCTGCATATAATTGTTAATGTTTATTGATCTAGTATGCCCAAATCCTAATGACTAACACATAAACCTAAGGTAACACAACATCTGGAATAAAACTTAGACACCATGGAAACCAAAATGAAAATTCGTGTCTTGGGAACAAACACCACCAAAGCACTAGAACATGTATTTCTTTTAGAATCCCTATGGGAGAAGTTGGGGAAATATGGAGACAATAACAAATTATTAGATTTTGTAGGCTCACTGAGAAAAGAAGAATTATAGTGGTACATGAAAAACTACCCGCAACACAAAGCTACATGGGAAGAAGTCAAAAAGGAATTCTTAGCTAACTTTGGAACACCAGAGGTAATTGAAATGAAGAAAAATAGGTGGGGGCATCAATGTGGGGTATGATGGACCTATTTATCCTCTGTTTCATTAGGAAATGAGACCCACATAATAAAATTATTAAACCTTAGGTGAATCAAGTCAAAATGTGAATCTACAAATTTCCTTTTTCTGTTAGGACAGGGGTCCTATTCAAGCAACACTTTGGGGAGAGAAAATAAAAATAGTAAATCAATACCAAATTACAATCTAACACTTGGAATAACAAGACTAATCTCAATTTATTGACAAAACTAGAACACAAAATGTAGATCAGAGAGGGGCAGATCTGAATTTACCTTGCACCAAAAGTTAGTTTCTAAAGTTGATATGGGACTCATTCACCCAAGGGTGAATGCATCATGAGTTAGGGTTTTTATGAAACTTTTGGGAGCCTTTGCTACAGATCTAAATCTTCCAATTTGCCTAGGTTTCAGGTTCAAAAAGCCATAAATAAATTCTATAAGTGAGTTTTTGTGAGATGACAACTTTTGCAACTTTGACAACTTCTTCAATTTTTCTCTTCAAGAGATCTTCAAGATTTCTTCCACCTAAATCTACAATCAAAGATCAAGAGGGATTTTTTTTTTGTTTTTGGTGAATTGGGGTTTGCCTTGGTCAAACCCCATTTTGGTAATTAAACCTTGAAATGAAATAAAACATGAAAGAGGGAATGAAGAATGGGAAAATCTATGTTACCACTCAACAAACCCTTGCATAAACTTTGGAATGTAAATTTGAAACTTGCATGAAATGGCTTCAATGGATGTGGATCTTGAACCTTGAATCTTGACTTGAAATTGTGCTTTGAATGCTCGAATGGATCATGAAACCTACACCATCATATTATCTCCAAAAATATGCATGATGCAAGAAGACTTTGACATGACAATTGGATCTTGATTGCTGAAATAAAACTTCGATAAATCTTCTCTTGAATGCCTTTGAAAGTGCTCTTGATCATCAAATTTTCTATAGGAATGCTCACTTCAAAATTTCTAGATTGAAAATCTTAGGTGAAACATAGTGAAATAACTTTATATTTATAGATATGTATCCTTAATTTCTCGAAATTCATATATAACAAGTTTACATCTGAATATAGATTTGAATAATTTTAAAATACCACTAAAAATATAATTTAAATTTAGGTCCTAGGTCTAAGGGAGGACCCATTCGCCCATAGGTGGATGGGTCCTAGATCCCTAAACCTAGGACACACATTGCTCAATGAGAAGTGTTATGTTTAGGAATTAATGAATGTTGGGTTTCCTCTTTGGAAAGTGTAATAAAATAGGCTTGAAAAATGAATTAAAGGGCCAATTAAGGCAATATTAAGCTCAATTAATTAAAGGATCCCTAAATAAGTGTGAAAGTGTAAAGTGGTAACTTTACAATACCAAAATGAGGCACAATTAAGTCCAATTTAACTAGGAGGGCCCAAACAAGTGTGAAAATGTGAAAGGGATACATTTTTCTACACTACATTTATCCCCCACTTTAGTGAGAGGATGAACTTGCATCAAACTCACAATAAATTAGACATTAAAAACATATGTATGCAGCAACAACAACATTACTCAATCATACAACATCAAATACTTAAAAGACAAGGTAAAAGCAAAAAGGGTGGATCAAGCCTTGACTATCCAACGCAATGTGGAACATGCCTTAGTTATTTGTCTGAAAGAAAAGGGAAGATCAAGCCTTAACTATCCAATGCGATGTGAAACACATCTTGATTGTTTGTCCAAAAAAATTCACAAGTGGAATATGATGCCCACTATGCAAAAAACAACGCATGCTCACTTTGGGCTAATGGAGCCTCAAGCTATCCACTATGTGAGTCTCCCAAAAGTGGCTAAGTGAGAAAGTCATGCTAGGTCTACAAGTTCTCACTGTACAATGAGAAAGTCATTCCAGGTCTACAGGCTCTCATCATACTAACCATACCCAAAGCTATATCTCTAATAACTCCGATAAGGCACCACACAAATATAAACTTCAAGCTTCATAAGGTTAACAAGTTGTATTATGCTAAACACTTATAAAAAAATACAAATAAAGTTTTTTCAAAGGGATTTTTCTTAGTTCATGTAAGGTCTCCTCTTCGGGAACATCATGCCTAATGTCTCCAAGAAGGAAAATTCAAGGATAAAAGATTTGCAACTTAGGGAATGCAACACATAGCATCACCACTAAGAGGAAAGTTGTATTCCAAGAAATATCACACTCTTAGAGGACATCAAAACCAATGACACCACCAAGAAAAAGACACATCACAAGAAGAAAGAAAATAACACAATGAAACATAAGGAATTCCAAAAATTTCAAAAATAATAATGCCAATGTATGCCCCCACTTTAAAGAAATTGCTAACACCATTGCTATGAGAAATTTTCTTTAAAGTAGCAAATAATCAATGCTAAGCAATAAAGAAGACATGAGAGCTTATTCGAAAAGCCCTATTTCAAGTCATATGTTTCCAAATGAAGCCATGCCATGAAAAATGAGGGGTTTCCCCCAAAATGAAACCCCAACCGCATGAGGGATCTATGGATTTGGGGTTAGTATATCTTTGCTACAATATTGCTATAGAGATTAGAAACATCAACATTCCCCAAATACTTGTAGAATAGGAAGAATGACACATAGAGAGAAAAAACAAAGAAAATGATTTTGGGTCAACATGGAAGATACCTAAATGTCTCGACACTTCATGCCATCCCTAAAAGGAAAACACAAGACAAAGAAAAAGATAAATGTTTATGAAATATAGAAGAATGTAGATACAAATAGAGGAATGCACATGAAGAGATACATCAAACAAAATAATATGGGGGATCACATTACGCACATGCAATCAAAAGAAGAAACATGAAAAGAAAAACAAAAATAAGACTAATAAGGCACATGCGAGTCAACCTATAGTAGGTCATCCACATCCCAATCTTATTCAATATATGCAGAAGGTGGATAACTAGCCAAAGGGACAACATCAAGTGAAAAACTAGAACAAGCACTAAGTTAAACACTCTTATTATGAGGATCATCATTTAAGCTCATAGAAGATGAAACAATGAATACAACTCATTATGCACTTGTTCATCAATCTTTACAATTTCATTATCATCATCCAAGTTAATCACAATTGGAGGTCTAATGATAATATCCATAGAATTTTGTTCATGTTATGACAAGGGTGAAAATTCATCATGCATTGCGTGAGACAAGTTTGGATTTTAGTTTTCTATGTTGTTCTTTTCTTCTTTTGCTTGCAACAAATGAGAAATAGCATGATGTCTATGCTTACGCTCTCTAGCCTTTCAATTTATTTTAATTTAGTTTTCAAGTTGTAATTGTGTAGGAGCAGGTTTGTCAACCATAGGTTTCTTTTCTTCCCTTAAGGGAAAAATGAAAGGAACCACAAAAGGTTGTTCAATCACTTTGTCTTTATCTTTGTAAACTTGTTTGATTTTAGGAGGCACAATAAGATTTGTTTGATTATCTTGTGGTCTCTTATATGAAATAAGGGGAGGATTTGTCATAGGCTAGTCTTGGTTACTTGGGAGAGCTTTTGGTTCAATCATGGTTTTGTCAAGGATATGAGGCTCAATCATGGGTTGAGGCATATTTGTAAGGGATAATTCTACTATGAGATTTGCCTTAAAATTTTGATAGGATTTTAAAAAGAAGTCATCATGGGGTCTAATAGGTTGAATAGGCTCAGGCTAAAAGAAATAAAATGAGAAATTCCCATGGAAAGACACAGGATTAAAGCCACTATTATGCATAGTAAATATCTCATTTCCAAATAGAAACTTTAAGCATTTATGCACAACCGACAAAACAAAATTCATGGAGTAAAGCCATGGATAGCCTAACTTCACATGAAATTGGTCCAAAGTTAGGATGATGGTGAATGAAACATTTAATTCTTTCGGTCCAACTTATAAAGGGAGACTTATGGAACCTATTGTAGGGAAAGCAAAACCATTATTCATTTTGATCCATGCTTTTAGTTTTTCATATGTATCTTGATAAAGCTCATGCACAAATAGAAATTATTCTGTGATCACATTCTCTACACATATATGATCACTTAATATACCATTAGTAGGCTTGTCATTGATTCTTCTAGCTATGCAAAGAGGACCATCAGGTGCATGTTTAAGTATGTATTGTTGTGAGAAAGCAATGTCAAGTGACATCTTAGTTAGGCCATTATGAAGTTTAGCCTCAATATATCCAACCATAGATTCTATAGAGTGTTCTTCATTATCATTCATGTTATCATCATCCATGTCAACATTCATCACATCATTCTTTGTTTCACTAGCTTTGACAAATGAAATATTATGATTTGGCATAGGATTGGTAAAGATATGCAAATTTTGATTAGGAGGAGCTACAAAATTATTACCTTGATCACTAATGCCTCCAATTTGAATGTGATTAGAATCAATGAGGTCTTGCACAAGATGTTTAAGATGCTTACAATGTTCTGTATCATGTCCATTTTTTCAATGAAAATGGCAATAGGAATTTTGTATATAGTTTGAAGGTAAAAGATTAGTAGGATTAGGAGTTGTAACTGGAGGTAGGGAAATAAAATTCTTGTCTAAGAGTTGCAACATGATATTATGAAGGGTATTAGGTAGGGGTGTAAATTATCTATTTCTATCCGCAAAGGCATATGGTTTTGTCTTCTTTATAGCAGCCACTTGGGTGTCAAAATTTTCATTTTATTGAGGGGGATTAAGTTGTAGAAAGACCTTATTTTGTTTCTTGAAAGGTTGGTAGTTGGTTTGAGGTGTGGATTTGGACTTTTTAGGATGGTTAGAGGGAATTTTCACTTCATGAATGCTAACCAAATTTTAGTAATCACGAAGGGCTACACACAATTATGTGAAGGAAGGAAATCTTAACATCTCTAGCTTAGCTTGGATTTTGTCTTGAAAATTGGAAATAAACATTCTTTGAAGGTCGATGTCAGAAATATTAATGTTTATTTGTGAATAAAGCATCTAGTATCATGCTATAAAATTAGTGACCTTTTCATCAAATTTTTGTTTACATGTCATTGAATCAACTAAGGTCATCTTAGGACCCATATGAATTTGGAAGTGGTTGTAAAAATCATCAATAAGTTCATTAAGTGAACTAATCGAATTATTCGGTAGGGAGAAAAACCACTCTAAAGAAAAATATTTCAAGGGTCTAGGGAAGAGCTTAGCCAAGAGTTTATCTTCAAAATTGAAGTCCCTACATAAGGTTGTGTAAGCAGAAACATGACTAACAAGATCTCCTTTCCCACCATATTTCACAAACCTAGAAACATCTATACCTTGTGGCATTTGTGTTCTCAACATCTCCAAGGATAATGGGTTGGTTTTGATGTATTGTAAAGGTTGGCCATTGCTGTTTTTGTTTAATGTGGTGATTTGTTGTTGGAGGGATGAGGCATTTTGCAAAAGTGTGTTAAGGATTGGATCTTTGTTGGTATTGTGAGATTGAGGTGAATAAGGTGGAGTTGTGTATGTATGTGGAGGGCAAGTGAATTGTAGATTTGTGAGGGGAGATGGTTGAGGAGATATGAGATTTGAATGCAAAAAGCTAGAAGGATTCCTAGTGAAAATATTGAAGGAAGTGTTGACACTGCTAGTAGGTTGGATGGTTGTAGTAACATGAGTACTAGTGTATGTAGGAATAGAGGTAAGGGTTGTGGAAGGATGAATTGAATATCCACCTTGGATTTGATTATATCCCAAATATTGGGCACAAATAGTCTTGTTAGGGTCATGTTGATTAACAATATGAGCTAGACTTTGAAAAATGTCTATTCCATGTTCCTTTTTAAGCATTTTCCTCACATTATATAAATTAGAAAATTATAGTGCTCAAAATTTGGGTTCACCAAATTGAAATGAAAAAAATAAGGTGGGGGCATCAATGTGGGGTATGATGGACCTGTTTCTCCTCTATTTAATTAGGAAATGAGATCCACACAATCAAATGATTATCAACCCTTAGGCGAATCAAGTAAAAGTGTGAATCTATAGATTTCCTTTTTGTGTCAAGATGAGGGTCCTGGTCAAACAACACTTTGGGGAGAAAAACTAAAATAGGAAATCAACACCAAAATGCAAGCTAACACTTGGAATAGAAATATTAAGCTCAATACTGACAAAAATAAAACACAAAATACAAATTAGAGAGGGGCAGATCTGAATGTACCTTCCACCAAAAGTTAGTTTCTACAACTGATCTATGACTCATTTTCCTAGGGCCGAATGGGTCCCGAGTTAAGGGATTTCTATAAACTACAGGAGCCTCTACTACATATTTGAATCTTCCAATTTTCCCAGGTTTCAAGATTGGAAAGCTGGAAATAAATTCTGTGAGTTTCCGTGAGATGATGAATTTTATGACAACTTTTGCAACTTTGACAACTTATTCAATTTTTCTCTTCAAGAGATCTTCAAGATTTCTTCCACCTAAATCTTCAATCACAAATCAAGAGGGAAAAATGTTTTTTTTTTGGTGAATGGGGGTTTTCCTTGGTCAAACCTTGTTTTAGTAATCAAACCTTGAAATGAAATAAAAATTGAAAGAGTGAATGAAGAATGAAAAAATCTATGTTACCACTCAACAAACCCTTGCATAAACCTTGGAATGTAAATTTGCAACTTGCATGAAATGGCTTCAATGGATGTGGATCTTGAACATTGAATCTTGAATTGAAATTGTGCTTTGAATACTTGAATGGATCATGAAACCTACATCACCATATTAGCTCCAAAAACATGCATGATGCAAGAAGAATTTGACATGACAATTGGATCTTGATTTCTTTAATAAAACTTCAATAAATATTCTATTGAATATCTTTGAAAGTTCTCTTGATCATCAACTTTTCTATAGGAATTCTCACTTCAAAATTTCTAGATTGAAAATCTTAGGTGAAACATAGTGAAATAACCGTATATTTATAGATACATATCCTTAATTTATCTGAAAATTCAAATGTCACAAGTCGACATCTAAATATAGATTTGAATATGTTAAAATACTACCAAAAACATAATTTAAATTTAGGTCCTTGGTCTAAGGGAGGACCCATTTTCCCATGGGTGAACGGGTCCTAGGTCCCTAAACCTAGGACACACAGTGCTCAATGAGAAGCGTTATGTTTAGGCGTTAATGAATGTCGGGTTTCCTCTTCAAAAAATGTAATAAAATAGGCTTGGAAAATGAATTAAAGGGCCAATTAAGGAAATATTAAGCTCAATTAATTAAAGGATCCCTAAATAAGTGTGAAAGTGTAAAGGGGTACACTTTACAACACCAAAATAAGGCACAACTAAGTCCAATCTAACTAGGAGGGCCCAAACAAGTGTGAAAATATAAAAAGGATACATTTTTCTACACTATACTACCAACAAAGAGTGTCATTTGTATGAGTAATTTAACATAAGGAGAATGAGAATCTATTGAGAATTATGATAAGAAGTTTAAGGAAGTATGCAAGAAGTTGGAGGAACCTTTAATAGAGAAGCATAAGATTTAATGGTTCATTTCCAGATTGTGCAAGAATATTAGATCCTAATTAGACGAAAGATTATCAAATAACTATATTGACCTAATTTATATGGCTTACTAGATTGAAGCCCAACCCTAGAGAAAACTAGAAATTGATAAGAGTTCTGAAATCCTAGAATATTTACAATTGAAGGTTCAAAAATTGGTCATACAACAAGAAATCAAGGCTAGTGAACCTAGTTGACTAGATAGAATTTGGTGTACATATTGCAACAAAGAAGGTCACATCTAGAGTGAATGCCCCAAAGATATAGGAGAAAACAACATTGGTTGCAACAAAAAAAATACAACCTAACTCTATGTACTATGCTATTTGTCAAGAATGGGATTTACATCTAACATATGATTGTCCAAAGAATATACCTATCTAGAATGGAGGAAATCAAGGAAATTATGAAAATCAATGTTGTCATAATCACAACTATAGTACCAATGAAAATAGTGATACCAGATACTAGATTCCACCCTAGAATGCATGTGCCACACAAAAAACCAACAACCAAGATAATAGATAGTTCGGCTATAGAGGAGGAAGAGGAAGAGGTCAGACTAGTTAAAGAAGAAATGATGCAAATTGTTTCGACTATGGAAAAATGGAACATTATGCCTTGGAATGTTGGACAGAGAGGAAATAAAAATTCAATTTCTATGGACAAGATGATCATACCATGTTTCAAAGTGAAGTTGATAGAACATTCTACTAGAACCAAGAAGATATCCAATCATCTCGAAGTGATGAAATCAAACATCGTGCAAGAGTAATCTGAAAGGTGTCACAACATGGAGTTAGAGGTTGTCACCAAATAGATGTGTCAAATTAATATACTTTCATAGAAGAACATTTAGGAGAAGAGTTAGTCATTGACAATAAAAAAAGAAAACTAGAGGGAAGAAGAAAGCACAAGTGGTTACCAGGAAAGGTATTGACACTGGTAGACATAAAAAGAAGAAAAAAAAGAAGATGCATATGAGGAATATTATAGTCTAGAAGAGGAAGAACCAAAATAAAATTCTAACCTAGGATAAAACAACATGACAAGGTGGTTAAATAGGCTAAACAAGATATCCTTCAACAACAGTAAGAAGTAGGATGTTTTACAGAACAAGAAGTGAAAATGCTAAAAGACCTTGCTTCCCTAGCCAAAAAAGGGGACCTAGTAGCTAAATTAAAATGATAGGAAAAACACTAGAACAAGTAGAAGCAAGTTAATCAGGCATTAGAAGATTGGAACTAGAAGAATGACCCCTTATTGATAAACCTACACTTGAATGACCGCAACGTAAAATATGTTATGGTATATTTGGGTGTACATCTGAATATCATTCCATCTACTACATGTGAAAAATTAGGAAGATCCAAACTAGTAAAAATATAAATGAATATAAGTCTTGTTGATGGTTCTGGAATGCAAAACCTAGGAACTTGGAAGCATGTTGAAGTAAATATTAAGGGAATAAAATAATTAGTTGATTTTGAAGTAGTGGAGATGAAAGAGACATTTAATAATTTTAGGGCATTAATTGGATTAAGATGGTTTGTGAATTCTAATGGTATAGTATACTCTTGAAAATATGATATTTCATTTGCTGATGTTACTAAAGTAGTATGGATTCTATTGGGAGAATTAGAGAGAAGATATTATGTAGAATAAGTAACTCAAGAAAATGAAGGAGAAGAATTCAAGAACCTATATACTATATCCAAATTTCCAGATGGGGAGGAAGAAGAAGAAAATCTAAACATTGAAGGTGAACTAGAGTTGAACAATGATGACTATAACATGAAAAATGATGAAGTCTTAGAAGCTTGGATGCAAAATGAACTGGAGTTAACATCCTAGAGAGTTTATGATTTTAGTTAAGTCTTTATGATTAAGAATCACAATGAAGAGTGGATAGAAATCCCAAAAAGAGGCCCAATAAGTAATTAACATAAATAACTAAAACATGACACTACGATGATCAAACCAAGGGAAATCTTTATGAATTTTGAAAAGTTTTCTCTATACAAACCAGATTAGAATATATCCGAGAAACTATTAGAAAATATTACAACCACAAATATATTGAGAAATACAAAAAAAAAAATTCTAACTGATAATTTACCTAGCACAAATTACATATGGATACCTAGAATCGACACTAGACCAAAATGGGATGGTCAAACAAATGTAATAAGAATAGTAAAAAATCCATAACTACAAACTATAACTCCTATAAGTAATATTATAATGTATTGTAGTATATGATCTTATTATAAATTAGATAGATAACATAATACACCAAGAAAAGTTAGCCATAGAAACTATCAATGGGAAAAAGATGGTGAGAAATGACTAAAAATGGCTATAGTCACTAATGAACTCAAACAAAAAAATCTATAAAAGGACCCTCACACTACCCTTCCATTCACTTTACTCTTGCACTATCACAAAATTTACTTTCACTCTCACATTTTAGCTCTTATGCAAACCCTAGATCATGAACCCTAACTAACCAACCTAGCTCAAAACCATGGCCACTCCTATCCCCATTTCCATCACAAAGAAACCACGAACAAATTACAATAAGTTCACCCACAAATAAAAATTAGTATTCTTGGAGTGTGCATTCTCTAGAGTACCAAGCAATGTGATCTACACATAGGACATCAAAAAGCATATCCAGACACCCCTAGGAGAAATCAAACACTCAAAATTCTAGGAACTAAGGAAGACACTACTAAATCTCGACACCATCTCATACATATCCAACTAAATCAAGATTGTGGAGAAAAAAATGGATGCATGGAAATATTTCCTGGACTTTGGTATAGAGGAGAAATGGATCCAACTAGTCTTTAGTAGGCTCCACGAAAAATACCTGTATCACGAAAAGCTATACCACATCACCAAAGAGGCCATCTAGGCTATTATTGGATTTCTCACACAAGGGGAAATTCCACCAAAGAAGGAATAAAAAATGTTGAGGTCACCAAGCTCACTGAGGTCACTTTTGATGGGAGGAGCCTTGACATTAGCAACATCACTGACTCAAGAGTGAAGTATGCCACAAATAATTACCTACAAAGTCTATTACAAAAAATAAGAGGGGTATGCAATGCCCATTTCCATTTGTACTACATACCAGATGGTAGCTTAAGGAAAATATTTTGACCTCTATGAGGTCCTCAAAATGGATCTTCTTAAGAATTCCACTCAGACAAAACAATCAAGTTACAAATTTTGATATGGCACTACTTATTTTTCTTACCTTTTAGTTTCTAAACCTCTTACCTCAATTCAACAGAAAGGTCTAGAAGAAAAGAAAACCACTAGTAGCACAAATCCAAGACTATGTCAAAGGGTTTTCATCCAGATCGACTTATATTCAAGTATCTAGCAGTTACTTCAAGATGTTTCAAAAGTAAATACAAGACATGTGGAGAATATCTCAAGAGATAGTATAAAATTACATAGACTCTATAGTCTTCTTGGTGGACAAAGAACTCACTATGATAAAGGAAATCAAGCCATGAACTTCATGGATTCCACCTCAACCATACGATAGTACAAATGTAGAGGTAGAATCTTATGTTTCCCAGGTTCTTAGTTTTCCAAAAGATCTCAAGGTGGATAGGGAACCAAAGAAAAAAGAATACATGGAGTCAATAGCTAAGGAAAAGGCTATCAAAATGGGAAGGAGAAGGTAGAAGTACCTCAAAAAGAAACAAAAGGAACCCAAAGTATCCATAGAATCTACTCCTCAGAGATCCAAAAGAATCAAGACATAAACCATATCATTTATCAACACTGAAAGTGACAAATCTTGTAAGAATAAAATGGAGATGACATTGGAGAAAACCCCTTGGGAACAAGCAGTAATGGAGAAACTAATACAAATGAGTGCAGATAAGAATAAATCTAGAAAGAAAAAAAAAGAAAAAAGAGATGTTGACCTAGAAACTAAAGAGGAGAAAGAGGTAAAACCAGAGACTTCCTCAAGACCAGGGGGTCCCACAATTCCACTTGTAGATAAATATTAGTTGTACAATACTATTCTAACATAGGATTTTCAACAAGAAATTAGAGACCTACTACAAAATTACTTTAGTTAAAAAATAATCCATCAAATGAGAACTGATCATGTACATGATGACATCATAACTCACTTTGGAAGAGTTCATGGGAAAAATATCAAAGTAGATCGCTCCACAACACAAATTTGGAGAGAGAAAGTAATAGGGGAAGAGGAGAAACTCCATGAGTTGGCCATCCAGAAAGTAGAACCCTCCCTCACAAATCCAAAAAAAGGAAAGATAAAATAATTGTAAGTGAATGAGATTTGTTCTAAGTAATGCTTAGATAAAATCATGCTGGAGAAACTAGATATAACCAAAATGGTACAAGGATAAATAACATAGGTAATTTCAAAGGCCTTTAAACAAATGCGAGAGAAAGAAACAAAGTATGATTCACCTTTGGTACAAACTCCTCCACAGATTGAAGCACCTTCTCTGATGTAGTCGATCAAGGATTTCTTGGCCAAACAAGAGCAACACATCTAGGCCATAACATATTAAGAATTGCTCCAACTACCAATGGTTGGTACATAGGTAAACATACGGGGCATCTCACCTTTACAAAATGGTGCAGGAGCACCCAATTAGTTTCATCTGAATTTGATAAAAAATTTTGAGTCATGGGTTGGTCTAGGAGTTTAAAGTCATGAAATGAGTCAATAAGGTCTAAAAAGACCACTAGAATGTATTTAGAGATCATTTTTGTAAAGCAATGTTGCAATGTTCTCAATCATGCTTGAAAGAGTAAAATATGTAATAATGGGTTTTTAAGGGGTTTAGTGAGTCAAGCCATGGAATATGGTAAATAAGGTCATATTTGATCATTAAATAGTGTAATAGGACATTTTTGTGGTGTTTAGAATGTTTTGGGGGTAAATAATGCAAAATGTGTAAAATTGTCAAAATTGACAAAATTATCAATAATGTAATTACAAGATTTGGGAAACTCAAGAGTCAAATTGAATATGGAAGGTAGGTAGATAGTTTTGGAGGGTAGTTAGGAGTGAGAAATATATAAATAATCCTCAAATAGGTCGAGGCAGTGGTGGAGTTTTTGTATTGTAAAGAAAAAAACATGAATGAAACTCTGTATTTTCTTGTTTTTCACTGGTAAAACTTGGTTGCAAAGCATTGTACAACCCTGTACAGTCTTGTTTTGGATGGGAAGTCATTAGAAATGATAAATTTATGAGTTTGATTTATTTTCTTTTTTTTTCATTCAATTTCATGAAGATTTAAGTAAGATATGGTTTGTTTTGTGAAAACGGGTCATAAACCCTTCTAGGGTAACCAGAGGCATTTAAAAATTGCATTCCTTAATTCCCACTGCTGAAATCTCTTGAAAATTGGTGTATTGATGGTTATGGAGGTATCATATCATATTTCCAAGGTTGCAAGATTTGTGAATGAGAGTTTGGGCTAATTCTAACTTACCCTAGGTCTGTAATATGAGGAAAATCTGGAAATGACAATGAATGGTGGGGTTTAAGAGAGTTTTTATCGTGGTAAGTCAAGGGAATGGTTTTGTGTTGGTTTTTAGAGTATGTGTAGTTCCAATTAATTGTATTTCAAGTATTGGGCAAGTATAATTAAGTATGGATATAGTAGTATCAATACACCCTGTTTCAGCCATGCATAAATGAAGCCTAATTCTGACTGAGATAAAGAGGTTTCAATGAGTTTTGCTAATGGTTGTAAGTCCTCCTAGTGTGTTATTGTTTTGAAAGGGTGTAATGGTGTATTTAGAACCATTTCCCGATAGGGTTTGGAAAAAGAATAAGTTTTGTGTCCATTCTTTGAAGACTGTCTTGATAAGTTAGTTGGGGAGAGTAAAAGAAGGTTTAGTATATATGTTTGTTGATATATCACGGGGAATGGAATAATTTGGTTGTGTAGGTGTTTTCATGTAGGTTGATGCCCTTGAAGAATTGAATGGGCTTGGGGAATTTGAAGTTGTATATTGGTGGGGTCTAAAGAGGCCTAGTTGTGGACTAGAAGAGTCCATTTTGTGAATACTTTGATTTTGAAATATTTGAGTTGGAAATTGGTTTGATGTTTGTTATTTGAAGTTGTTTTAAGGTGTTATGTGAAATCTACATGTGGTTTGGGCCATGTTTTCAGTTTGATTCTTTGGAATTGAGGACTAAAGAAGGAAAAATGAAGTCCTAATTAGGAAAACTAAGAATTTGTTTGAGACTAAATAAATGAGATTGATTGGTTGAGTTTTCTTCCTTTGATTGCATCAAAGTGGTATTAGAGCCCAGAAAGGTCTGGGCAGAGAAAAGTGTTTGTGTGTTGTGTTGTGCAAGTTGAGGAAAGAACTTGATTTCCTAGGTGAGGCAAAGAGAAGTGGAAGAAAGAAGAAGCTTGCTTGAGAAGAGGAAAAAAAGAAGAGACAAGAGATGATTGACAAAGAGATAGTTGAGTTAAAGCAAGAGATGAGGAGAAGGGAAACAAAGTTCAACAATTTTTATGTAGAGTCCATGATGAAGATGGAATAGTGGATTAGAAAAGCAAGAAGTTGGCACTTGACCATGAAAATAAAATTGAATGGCCCATACAAAAGATAATTCAAAGAAGGAAAAGACAAGAAAGGACAACAACACATGAGGTAGAGGTAAAGTTTGTTGATCAAAGTGATGTTCTAATTATGTTTGAAGATGAACAAACTTCTTTGTTTGTTGATGAACATATTGATTTTGAGATTAATGATATGGTTGTGGGTACTCAAGTAGTTGATGAACAAGTTGAGAGGGTTGTTGATGTTACTGATAACCTTGGTATTGATACTCAAGTTGTTGATGATAAAGTTGTTGATAACATTGATGTTGATATTCATGATCAAGTTGTTGTTGATAATGAAATTGCTAATAAGGATGTTGCAGATTTGTTTGCTAATGAGGTATATGAAGGTTTGCAAGAGTATGATGCAGGTTATACTAATGGTGAATATGTTGTCATATGGTGTCCCAATGATGAGGATAAAGACAAAGATGCAACTACTGAGGTATATACACAAGAAATGGATATTTGAAGCCTAGCAGTTGAGAAGATGATGGATAAGAGATGGTTTGAGAAGAAGAAGAGGGAGAAGGACCCAGGAGGAGTTACAAAGATCAAGGACAGATTGCAAAGGAACTAGAAGACCAAAAAGGAGCATACCAGTTTTCAAGAGGACTTGAATCTTCTTTTCTCTGGGAGAATGGTGCAGGAGCACCCAATTAGTTTCATCTGAATTTGATCAAAAATGTTGAGTCATGGGTTGGTCTAGGAGTTTAAGGTCATGAAATGATTCAATAAGGTCTAAAAAGACCACTAGAATGTATTTAGAGATCATTTTTATAAAGCAATGTTGCAATGTTCTCAATCATGCTTAAAAGAGAAAAATATGTAATAATGGGTTTTTAAGGGGTTTAGTGAGTCAAGCCATGGAATATGGTAAATAAGGTCATATTTGATCATTAAATAGTGTAATAGGACATTTTTGTGGTGTTTAGAATGTTTTGGGGGTAAATAATGCAAAATGTGTAAAATTGTCAAAATTGACAAAATTGTCAATAATGTAATTACAAGATTTGGGAAACTCAAGAGTCAAATTGAATATGGAAGGTAGGTAGACAGTTTTGGAGGGTAGTTAGGAGTGAGAAATGTATAAATAAGCCTCAAATAGGTCGAGGAAATGGTGGAGTTTTTGTATTGTAAAGAAAAAAACATGAATGCAACTCTATATTTTCTTGTTTTTCACTAGTAAAACTTGGTTGCACAACACTATACGGCCCTGTATAGTCTTGTTTTAGAGGGGAAGTCATTAGAAATGATAAATTTATGAGTCTTCTTTATTTTACTTTTTGTTTCATTCGATTTCATTCGATTTAAGTAAGATATGGTTTATTTTGTGAAAATGGGTTAGAAACCCTTCTAGGGTAACCAAAGGCATTTAAAAATTGCATTTCCTTAATTCCCACCACTGAAATCTCTTGAAAATTGGTGTTGTTATCAATAAGATATGCACCCTGTATTAAATTTGCAGAAATCTAACTATCATAAACACATGGAAGCCTTCTTCAGATGTGGGTGATCTGAACGAAGAAGGAATCTCTAGAGTGAGCTGGTTCTCCGAATGATAAATCTATGCTAAATGATCTTCTGAGGGAAAGAGTTAGAAAGATAACTGAAATGAAACCTATGACTTAAAGTGATTTTTGAAACTTAATGGTGACTAAATGATGACTCTGGTTTTTACCCACAAAAAACTCTTAGAAAAAAACAATACTTCACAATCTCTCATGAACACTTAATGCATAAATGATTTTCATGAAGATTTAGATTTAAATACAACATGCAACCTGTATTTTATGAACTCTCTGCATCAAGAATTACAATTTTAGGACATAACAAGGATTCTATAAACAAAAATCACAATATGACATCAAACTAAAATTTCAAATAGACACAAAATTGAGAAATAGGAATGCTGCTTTATTCAAACTAAAGGAGTATCAAAGTCTGAGTACAAATTTTTGATTACAAAACTCTCTATTTCAACATGAGAGGAAGAAACAATAATCTAGACTGAGAAAAACTCTAAGTTTTCCTCAAGATATATCACCAAAAAAACCCTAATCCAAGCTCAAGAAGAAAGCTCAAGGAAAAGCATCAAAAAATGCCCCCAAAAAGAGTGATTGAAATGGAAAACTTTCACCCTTTGCATGTACATGCTGAAAAGCACCTAAAAATAGATCTGCTTTGCTTTAAAAGCGAAAAAAACACCTCATCTCCTCTCCATGAAGCTCAAATCCGACCAAGGAAAAGTCAACTTTATTACCTTCACAAACTGCTAAAGATAGCAAGAAAGAAAAAATAATTTATAAGATATAATTTTATCTTTTGCTTTTACAATCATTTGCATTTTTATTCTTGATTTATTTTGCAACTAAAGATTTTGGAAATCTTTTGCAAAAATACAACTTCAATCTCCATTACAATTTTGATTTTCTCAAAAAATCATAAAACATAAGGCAATCTCCATCACCTGTTTTAATTGACTTCTTTGAAACCAACTTGAAAAAAAAAAACCTAAGTGATAAAGGTTTATTCTCCAAGGCATAAATATTGTTCATCATTCTTATTTTAATTGATTTTCCTCAAAATCAAATAAAAAGGCACTAAGTCACTCTGCATTTTTACTAAGGCATAGGTTAACAATACCTAAAGTCTAAAATCTTTACACCACAAAATATTTTATCAAAAGAAGCCTAAAGACTTAGGCAAATGGAAATCACTCAAATTCACAAAGCTCGATCTAGCATAGAGGAAAATACATAGAGGGTAATCGACCACATGATATTAGACTTAGAAATTGATATTTCTAAAAGCTTGATAATCTTTACTAAGTTGAATTAGGGCGAATATGGAACACAACCAAAGCAAAAACCCTAAAATCATTTCATTCTACCCTTGTAAGTTTTGAAGAGAAGGCTCTGCCTAAGAGAAGCACCGCCAACACTAGGGTTTCAGTTTGAAGTGCTTGGAAACTTCATATTTTTCCTCCAAAATAGTCGATTCCTCCATACACAGACCTGGTAAGTTGTTTTCAAAGAACTTGTGGCTCTACTCTTCATTTCGAAAGCAAAAAAAGGCCTTCAAGGCCACGACTAAGGCATACTTCTGATGGCTTTTGATATATTTTATTTATTTTTGACTTATTCCTCTACTTCGGCCACCATGGTGACATTGTTTGAGGCGTTGTAGAAGCTCTAATAGAGCTCAACCGAAGCTTGCTTGTCCTTTCCTCAGGAAGAAAATGGTAAGTCTGACTTTCGCCATTATTTTCTTTGTATTTTTTTTTGTCAAACCAAAGCTCTTAGAAGCTTATGATTAAAAAATAATGACTGTCATTTTATCAAAAAAAATGCAGACCCAAGTATTGGCCGCGCCATATATTTTTGATAACTACATTTTTTTTAAAGAACCTTTGCATTGTGATCATTGTTCACTTCAGGTATTTTTGGATCTAATGGAAAACTAAAATGGGCTTCTCCCTTCTATGAGTTGATAAACACTTAAAGAGCCAAAACTCTCTCCAAGTTGCGGCCACTCATGCTCAAACTGAGTATTTTAGAACATTTTTGGGCTCGACCCATGATAACATTACATGTATTTGCACTCCTGAAACAAACCGTCATGTGGGTATTTGATATTTGAAGAAATAATGCTCATTCCTGTATTTTTTGTTTATAAACCAACATGGATCCACCGTGATATGAAGAACTCTTTGTTTTAAACAAAACCCCCATGTGGGTATTCTCTATTCTTAAAGAAGTTCACTTGTTTCTTTACTTTATGCAAAAACCCAAAATGGGTAATCAGTATTTTGAAGAAAATTGTTTATTTCTTACTAGAGCTCGACCCACCATGGTATTTCATTTTCGTTCTGATTTATGTCAAAACCCTTACATGGATAGATGGTATTTTGAAGAAATCCGCACTATGAGTCAAAATCCTCATGTGATATGTAATAGAGTAATTGTTGTAGCAATTCTGAAATTGATTCTAGTTCCTTACTTTGACTATCATGCAACCTCATGTTGCTTCCAGTTTGCATTTTTATTCTCAAACACTCCTTCAAAACCCCATGGTGTATTCTAGCTTGATATCAAGCTTTCATTTCTGCCTTCATGTTATGCATCTAGGAATGAAAACAATTATAATTTCATTGCTTAGTGAAAAGTAGTGGCATCTATGCTCCTTATAAATTACCTTTAATGTTGTCCTTTCATTGATACCTCCTTGAACAACCTCACTTGACAACTATAATAGTTAAATTCTGCATTAGCATTCCATGGCAATGCACTCACTGCTGTCCTCTTGTTTTATGTTCCTCTTATTTTGTTTTGAATCTTATGCAAAGATTTCCTTGGAAAGACATGAAACAAGAAACTTAGAATTGCTTCTACCTGTACTGTCCATGCATTGATTAGATGATATCAATGTTCTTTATCTTGGAACTCTTCATGAATTTTTATGTTCTGATTAAGAAGTGGCTGCTCCATGCACTTGTTCTCCTTCAAAACATTTAAAATTGATGCATCTACTCCATTTAATGCAAAATTTACATTCATGCATTATAGTTCAAAGGTTTACACTTTCTTGATCACATTTATAAGTCACACCTTTTTTTCTTCAAATAGTAGCATGATAATATGAAACTATCACAGTTGAATAATGTTCCCTTGGTTCTTCAAAATTCATTGTTGTTTTAAACTGAATGAAACTACACAATTTTTCCCTTATGATGCTTCTATTATTTCTTAATGCTCTGTTGATGAGGCATTATGTATGCCTATTCACTATCACATTATGAATCATGAAACAAATGTTTGAACAATATGAATAAAAGTAACCAAAACACTATATGGCAACAAAGATGTAGTTAATGTGGAAATATTTAAAACTTGTATTTCAGTTGAATTGAGTTCATTAAGTTCATTGTTCACTGGTAATTCTCATTTCATTATTCAGACTTGATTGTGATGAATTAACAACATACTTTATTGCTTTGATGAATGAAATTATGTTTTAATCCTTCAGTTGAATAGCTTAGATGAGCATGATATTTGTATTCTCTTACTCAACTCACTTGTAAGTTTAAGGGGCAACATGCTGAGCTCTACCCTTGTGGGAGCCTAATTTAGTCCACATGCTTTTATGTCTTCATATGATGATCAACTACCTAGCTTTTCCTATACTTGCACAAGGAAACAAACAATGTAATCATAAAAAAAAATGATGTGACATTCCATTTTCAGCTCCTGTTTCTACACTTTTCTTTTAGTTGATTCCATGCATTTTGAGGAATGAATAATATTTCTGTTGGTAGAGCATGTAGTATAACTCATATCTGGAGCTCTAACAGGACTTTGCCAATATTTTGCAGGTATACTTGGGATCGAAAGCATAACAGAGCAAGCAACACACATCTCAACCGAAGATCAAGAATCAGGCGATGATGGATATGTCTCCTGCTATTTGCTTCTTATTTCTTTTCCACCTTTAGTTGTAGAATTTATTTTTTACAATGAATGGAATCAGCTAAAACCATAGCTTGTGTGGATCCTTTAGTTTCTTTTTTCATTTTGAAAGAAATGCATCAAAATGCAAATTTGTACCATCATTTGTATTCTTGCAAACAAATGAAATATTGTAATGTGAATAACATCATAAAATAAATGAAAGCAATTTTTTATGCTTAATCATTTGTACATCATGTTTTGCACTCCATTTGACTTGTAAAGCATTGAACAAATACTCCTAAAACTTAGTTTTCTCAAACAATGCATAACTAACACTTGATGAATGTAGTGCCAATAATACTTAATGCACATGCAAAATAACTGTACTTCCACTTTAAGATATAACAAATTAATCAGTGCCAATTGAGCTGTAGTGAAAAATTGGTAACATTTTGGCAATTTCTGTTGAATGCTTTCCAGCTAAGCACTAGATTAGTTGCCTTTTGAAACTCCATTGGGCGCGGATTCAAATCTACCCCCTCATGAAACTCAAAAATTTAAACAACAATACTCCAAACAACAACAAAATAAAACAAACAATGCAGAAAGAAAACTAACAGGCCCTAATGGGCAATCAAAACATGCACAACAATGCTTAGGGAAAATAAAACTACTAAAAAGAAATGTGTGCAAAGCACTTATTTGCAGCAACTACTCTACTTATTTACAAGATAGAACTTATCTCAGAGGCAATGCTTGAGGTGGATCCCATTAACTAGGATAGACAACACCTCAGGATAGACAACACCTCTCCAATGAACTTAGAAAGTTGGAAAGCGTTGTGCTCCTTGCACTCCATGATCACATAAGGCTTGTCCCAAATTGCATCAAATTTGGAATGTCATCCAGGTCTTCTCTTATATTCATTCCACTTAAAAACTAGATCACCAATGATGAAATCTCGTGGCCTTTCCCTTTTGTCAAAAGAATTCTTCATCTGAGCTTGATGTATTTCAAGCTACCTTAATGCTTCTTTTCTGGTTTCTTCGAGCTTTATCAACTGTGCAAATCTCACTTCAAGAGGTTTTTCATTTAGCAATTCCAACTCTTTAACAAAGCTCAAAGTAGGTAATTCAATAGAAACATGTAACTTAGCTTCCTTTCCATAAGCAAGTACATAAGGAGAACAACTAGTGGCCATTTTAGGAGTCACCCTGTCAGCCCAAAGGGCTAACCTAAGCTTTTCATGCCATGTCCATTGATTGTCCTCAACTATCTTCTTAATTATCTAGATTAGATTCTTATTTGTAGATTCTGCCTACCCCTTACCTTGCAGATAATAGTTAGAAGATGTGTTCAGATAAATTTTATTTCTAACTGCCCAATCATAAATCCTTAAACCAATAAAAGGTAAACCATTGTCAGAGATTATCAAATCTGGGGTACCAAAGCTCGACACTAAGTCTTGATACAAATTAAGTACATAAGTCTCATTTTCTTCTTTCAAAGCAACAACTTCAGTCCACTTAGTGAAGTAATCCGTTGCAATAAGAATCCACTTATGACCCGTGCTTGAAGGAAGGTTGATTGGCCCAATAAACTCTAAACCCCATTTGGAAAAG
The DNA here is from genome assembly GCA_007258455.2 of Sequoia sempervirens. Classification (NCBI taxonomy): domain Eukaryota; kingdom Viridiplantae; phylum Streptophyta; class Pinopsida; order Cupressales; family Cupressaceae; genus Sequoia; species Sequoia sempervirens. The sequence goes on along the minus strand of VDFB02267622.1, from coordinate 19,247 downwards.
GGCTGCTCCACTTGAATTGGATGCAGAGGCAGAGCTACAAGCCTTTGTTTTCTAGAAAATAAAGCACACTTTTCACATCTTGAGACCCAAGCAATAGCATCCTTAAATAGATCCGGCCAATAATAACCGGCTCACATAATTTTTAGGGCTATTTCTCTTGCAGCAAAGTGGCCTCTTGAAGGCCCATCATGAAATTCTCCTAATAGCTTATCAACTTGATCAGGCTTGATGCATCTTAATAAAACACCCTGGAAGTCTCTCCTATAGGGAATACCATCAATAATTGCAAAAGGAATGGCTTGTAATCTGTAATACCTTCTTTTTGCTCAGTCCAAACCTTTGGGGCACTCACCAGTTTCTAAATAGTGCATTATTTGGAACTGAAACAACAACTTCATCATCATTGTTCAGTACATCAACTTCAATCAATAATCTGTTCACACAAAGGAAGCTTGGGCTTGTAATCATGTTAATAGCAGCCAATAAATGAATTCTGCTATTTGATAACATATGCTTGAATTTTTTGAGGCTTCTCACAACAGCAAAAACATGCTTCTCAACAAAAGAATACTTCACCTCATATTCATGTAATACCTGGATGAAAAATGCTATAGGCTGCTCCAAGCCTTCATCATTTTGCTGGCACAACATAGCTGAAATAGTATCTACCCCTCCAAAGGAATAAAGAATGAAATCTTTATCATAATTTGGATTAATGAGAGTAGGAGCAGCTGCAAGGGCTTCTTTAATCTATTCAAAAATCCTCTTATCTTCTCTAGTCCATCTGAAAGGAATATTATTTTTAAGCATAGTAGTGAGGGGTTGTAACTGAGCTGCAATATTTGGTATGAATCTTCTCACAAAATTTATTCTCCCAAGAAAGCTTTGCAAGCCTTTCTTGTGAGCTGGTAATGGTAATTCAAGAATAACAGAGACTCTCTTAGAGTCTATAGAAATACCTTGCTTCGAAACAATGTGTCCAAGGAGCTTCCCTTCGTGTATAGAACAAATACACTTTTTCAGATTGAGAGATACTCCAAACTCTCTGCATCTTTGGAAAATATATTTTAAATGCTCAAGATGTTCATTAGCATTTCTAGAAAAAAGAGTAATATCATCTAAGTATACTAGAACAAACTTGTTCATGAGGCCGTGAAAGGCCATGTCCATCGCTCACTAAATTTTTTCTCCAACATTGGACAAGATGAAAGGCATCTTCTTGTAGGCCATGGTGCCCCATTTAGTTGTAAATGCTATTTTGAACTGATCCTCTTGCTTTACTAGAATCTGGTTGTAACTTGAATACCCATCCAACAAAGAAATCTGTCAGAACCAGAAACTGCTTGTAAAATCTACTCCATGGAAGGGAGTGGATAGTGATCCTTCAGTGACGCTTTATTTAAATCTTGGAAATCAACACACAATCTGATTTCTCCACTTTTCTTCCTAACTGGAACTAAGTTAGACACCCAAGAAGTATGCTTGATAGGAAAAATAATGCCACTCTCAATTAACTTATTTAGCTTAGCCTTCATAAGGTGCTCTAATTTGGGATTAAGAGGTCTCTATTTATGCCTTACTGGTTCTGCATCAGGTTCTAGTTCAATAGTATGCTGGGCTAGTTCTAGATCAAAACCTTTTTAATCTTTGTACTCCCAAGGAAAAACATCACTAAATTTCTAACATAATAGAATAAAAGCTTGCTGTTCCTCTTTATTACATACCTTTCCCAATTTGAGTAGTTTACCTTCGAAAATCTCAATTGCCTCATAGTGTTCTTCTTTGACAGTCATGCTACTTTTGTCTTTCCTTGCTTGGTCATCAGAATTAAAGATGGATTCTAATGTGACCAACCCCCTTGGCAACTTATTTGTCTTCAACTACACAATCTAATTATCATACTGCTGCTGCCACTTTTGCTGATTTCCATTAGTGAACTCAGCTTCAACAATTAAGAAGCTTACTATTTTCTCATCACTGTCAAAAACTTGCCAACTCACACTATTGTTAGGTACAAAAGGTCTGACTACAATTTTTACATATTGACGTGCCTCTACCTTATAAATCTCATTCAGAATATCAAATTGGGCTTCTATGGAAGTGAGCCTATCAACATATTTATTTTCATTTCTAGGAACTGAAACAATATTAAAAGCATCAAAGTCTTCTATTAAATCCCATACACGATGCTTATATTTCTTAAGTGAATCATTCCTTGCAACATTTATATTTCTGACTTGATTTACTATTAACTCTGAATCACCAGAAACACGTAAGTATCTAATACCTCTCTTTCGAGCCCATTCTAGGCCATGCACTAGTGCTTCATATTCAACTATATTATTTGTACAGCTGAAAGCAAACCTGAAAGTTGAATAATATTTGTTTCCATTTGGTGAAATCAGCATGGCTCCACCACCAACACCTACACTGCTCCTTGAGCCATCAAAATAAAGCTTCCAAAGCTCATTTTCTATCTCTGTAGGTTGTCCTTCCTCTTTAAACAGATTAGGCATATCAAAATTAGGTTAATGAATCATATAAACTCCTAATCCTATCTCATTTATGTGCTAGAAAGGATCAAGCTCATGATCTTCGACTGCCTAGTCATCTAGATTCACATTTTTAATAGGGGTGCTATGGTCTAAGGTCATGGTTTTTTCCTCCAATACAGGGGTGATGTAGAGGTTAGCGTTTATAGGATTCATAACATATGGCTCGATATGGTCTTTGGCTAGAGGTTCAAACTTTATGGTTACTTTTGTACCATACATTGTTCTAAAAAATAGATGAGACCAATCAAAGGAAAAAAACCCACCCAACTTGGCTGTAAAATCTCTTAAGAGGAAAATGGCAAAGTGGGGGTGGCAGATCAATAACATGTATATCCTGATGGATTGTGAAATTTAGGGATGCATGCAAAGTAAGGGCTAAGTTTTTGATTATACCAACAATTTTAATAGCAGATCCATCCAACTAAACTACACCTTTCTGGGAGTTAGGCTCAGAAACAAGACCTAGCTTATCAGCTAAACTCTTAGGAATAACTGAGCTACTTGCACCAGAATCTACCATACAATTATGTACTATCTTATCACCAATAATCAGACTTAAGTAAAATGGAGGAGGCTTTACCTCTTTAGTTTTTTGATCATTCTTAACCTCCAGATCATTTGCAAGCACAACCTTAACACTTTCTTGATTAGCATCATTCGAAATAGAAAGCTCAGCTAAAGCATCTTGTAGAAAAATTTTCTAACCTGGGATGTGCAAAGCATCTAATGCTGACATGCTGACAGTAGCCTTTCTAAGATGTTCAACAATATTGAAAGAAGTAGGAGTTACCTTCTACTGGCTTTTTGTAACAGCAACATCGCTTCCCTTCTACAAAGGCTACGATTGTGTGCTCAACTGTTCCTTGCAAGGTATTTCTTGGCCTCTTTGCAAAATATGCACCTTTGGTGGTGTTGCGGCATTAATATTTGATGAAGAAATAGGCTACTTATCCTTTGTAGGCTGCTGTTGTAAATTTCCAGCTTGCTGCCCCAAATCCATGGTTCTCTTTTTTGATCTAGTGTTGGCTGAAACAAGAGAATTTTGTTGATCCTGGCCATTCATGCCATAAAATTCAGAAATCTACCAGTTTGGAAAAGCAACTTCGAAGATTTCCTGCTATTCTTGATTTTGGCTTGGAATATTCTTTGAACTAGCAAAGCTTTTTTGGACCATTAAGGCCTGATTTCTCATGCCATTCACACATGCTGACTGGTTATGGGGCTAATTGCATGGATAACACCAATTGCAATCCTGGGCAACATTATTTTTTGGTACAAGTTCCTTTAACGAACTAGCAACATTCAGGTTGTATGGCTACAATGGTCTTGGGTTGAAACTTTTTCTTTGGCCTTGATAGTCATTTTGAAAGGCTAGCCTATTAGGCTAATTCTGCTAGTATGAGGCTTGATAGGGCTTACGCTCTTGGCCAACTTGATTTTTAATTCTCAGTAAATAATTTCCAAAGGTCTTCAATATAATTTTTATCTCTTGAAACTCTTGGTTTTGGGATAGAGCAACAATTTCTTGGGCTGCGTTTTGATAACCTATTGCTGGAATAGGTGGGACAACTAAAGGGGGTAGAGCGATAGGAATAGGTGACTATATTTCAAGAAATAAAGGCATAGGAGGCCTAGGGGCTAGATCTCTAGCTTGGATGAGATAATTTTCCACTCTAATAATGATGTTAAAAGCATTGGGGAGAGTGATACCACCCATAGACTGGATCATTACTAAAATCTTGCTATTCAAAGCCTTTAAGAAAAAAAATCATGCTGAGGTGTTGATTTTACCATTAAAGGGATCTTTTCCCAGGTTCTTTGGAATCAGTAATTGAAATCCACCATGTGATCATATGGAGCTCTCTGAATTGTGCTCAATTGTTCTAATAGGGACAGGTTATCTGACCTAACCACGAACTGACGGTGCAATCTGTTGTGCAGTTTTCGCACACATGCCCCACTGAAAGTAGGGACCCCCTTTTTCTCTCTGATTTCTAGTGCTTTGGCCCTTTGGTTTTGAGGATTTTCTTGCTTATCAACGTGCTTAAATGATTATCTTTCTTGCATTAATTCCCCCTTTATGATACTTGTTAAAAATCTTAAGTTTTGAACAAAATTCAAGTTTTTCACTAACTTCGAGAATTTCTGCTCTGGGCAAAATTCCCTAGTTGTGCTAAAAGTTCAGCAAGCAAGCTGTAGCCCTATGGTTCGGGGATTCTGGTCTCTCATGGAATTTTGTTTGGACTGGATTTCCCTGAAATTCTGTCACCTCATCGAATTCCCGAATTGCATTCTGACTTGTCTTGTCGACAGAGTTAATGCTTGATAGTACGATTTCTACAGAAATTATTTAGGTGGCTTCTTGGGTAATTGTGTGTTATTGAGATTTTAGCATTTACTCTTTTCTACTTTTGGATCTTGGTCTTGGGTGTTTTGAATTTTGGTGATTGGACTGGTTGATTTCCAAATCTAGTAGCAAATTCCTTGAATTGTCGTTGCAGCTATCACTAGGGCATTTGAGTTCATTATTGATCTCATTTGAGGATTGATTTGCTTCATTCATGGTATGTAACTTTTTCCTTGCCCTTGAATAATGAGTAAATGTGATAATTTGACGTTTTGAATGCACTTGGGGCTTGAATTTCGTGGGTTTGGCATCGAGTTTTCTAGGGCTAGGGTTTAATTTGTTTTCCTTACGAAATCTTAGAACCTAGTTGAGATCCCTAGTCAAGCTAGTAATCCTATAGTGCCAAGATTTCCAAAATCACTCCTTCAAGATTGACCCATGAGTAATGTTGTTGTGATTTAGGGTTTTGGGTGTTCGCTTGATTGAAGGCAATTCCCTGAGTGAGTTCATGAGCCTATCTTTGATTCATTAGCTAGTAGCTCACTTAGGCATGTTCCAAATGGTTTATCATGAGCTTAACCAGACAAATAAGTTGAATTCAAGTTTAATCCAAGCTCATTTTCTGTATTCATGGTGAAGATTTAATAATTGCAACCTAGGGTATCATGATTGCAACCCAGGGAATTTCCAATCCTTACCAATTATCCTTTGGGAGTGAGTTGAGAACTCAAAATGATCAGTAGGAAACGTAAAACGAATTGCATTTGAGCCTAAAATTCCAAGTCTGTGGCTGTTTGTTTGTTCTAGGCGAGATCGTGAAAATTGATAGTTTTTGGGATTTTGAGGCCTTTGTGGAATTTCCACACACTCGGAATTTCCCGATTTTCCTTCACCCTCTCATTTTCCTGGAGGTGTGCAAAAGACCCAAATTTTCGCGTTCGTCACAGAATTCCTTCTTCAGTGAATTTTCTTGGATTTTCCCAAAGTGACTTTGCAATATAAAGAATTCGAGGGATGAATGAATTTAATGTTGTGTATTTGACATCCCATGATTGATATTGATGATGTAATGATGTTACATGTTTTCCTTTCATGCTATAATGGTTAAAATTGATGATATTTGTGCTTGATTGGTGAAGTTTGCCTGACGTGGAATTTCCCGAAATTCCTCTCTGGCTGGTTTTTCCTGGGTTGCTCAAAATCTCGAATTTAAAATGATATTGTGCTTTATGGTTGATTTGAATGATTTCATTATGATTTTGAGTTGGTTTAATGATGAATATGTCATTCATGGGTGACTAACCTTGATTCTAATGTTATAAAGGATTTATTGTGGTTTTTCTACTAGATGCAGGATGAATCAAGTAAGGCAATAGTTGGGAAGACCAGGGACAAGCAGACAGATCCAAGTGTTGAAGGGTCTACTATCTCCAAGGCAGAAAGGGTCAAAATGGATATAAAGAGTAGGATCCCTAAGAGCAAGCTGACTTCCATTTGGTCAAAGGTCACTAATACAAATGTTGGTTCATGGGATTATGAGGAATTCAAGGCAAGGATGGCAACACAAAACCTTGCCTTATTGGCTAGAAGAATATTGGAGTCAAGATTGGCCCATGTAGCTGGATTCCCTCCTACTGTTCAATGCTATGAGTTGGTGCTTGAATGTGACAGACATTATGATAGGGGCACACAAAGGATAGTTGGTCCTCAAGGAAGAATAGTGGCAAATCTTAACCCTGTGTCTATAGACCAAACCTTTGACATGCCTGATAGGCCCCATGTGGTGGGTTTTGATACAGACATAGCAAAGAAGTACTATGATGAGGACATCGTCAAATCACAACAGGTTATCAATTCCTGGCTAGAGAAACCCAAGGCTCACTTTTCCAAGCTACCCAAGCTGTTATTCAAAGAAAAATTAAAAAAAAGGAATACTATGATGCTATCACACTCCTTAGTAGGGTAGTAGGATTGAAGAGTGTAGGAGTATTTGAAAACTAGATGTTCCATGTCATCGTGAGGATGTAACAAAATATTGACTACCATTAGGTAGGCATCATAAGTGCAATGATACATGAACAAATGTGCAATGTCCTGCAAAAAAAATACCTTCACAATGACCTCTTACTTGGTCTATGCACTTGCAAGGTTCCATCCATACAAGGGGCTAAGCACAAGGGGTGTATTTGGGCAGGATGTGATTTATGAGGTGTACCCACAATTACACTTGGGTAGCACAAGTTATAGGAGGGTGAATGACACATTCACCATGTACATCACCAGGCTATTGTAGGGTGCAGAGCATGTCCGAATCTCAGATAATGCCAAGGAACTAATCAAGAGGTTTGGAGCTTGGTTTATCCAGTTCCCTACCTTTTCATACATCAGAATAGATGGTTGTCAGAGGGATCCATATAGACTCCCTAGATATCCCACAGATCACATTATACTTCTGGAGGTCACAAGGTAGATCTGTGATTTTGATGCAATTGTCAAGAAGGATAAACATAAGAATGGATTTGGTGGTGATTTTCCTTTGAGGATAGGCAGTAATGAAGCCTGCCCTTCTATTAATTCAGCCCATGCTTTTGAGGAGGAAATGAGCACTTTGGGTTTATCTTTCCATTCTAAAAGATCTAGATTTGATATGACTGGTGAAGCACAAAAGAGCGCCAGTAGGGAATATATCCATAAGGATGATGTAGAGGATTATTGGGCTAACATAAAGGATGAATTTGAAGTTAGAAAAAAGAAGTTTTCTAGGTTGCCAGTGGACTTGGTCTGACTGTACAACATAAAGGCCATTCTTGATCAAATTCAATATGATGGAGACTTGATTCAAGGTCATGATTATGAAGCTATGAAGGATAAACCAGTTGGAGAGATAGGCTGGTTGGAGGAAGAGAAGACAAAATTAGAGTAGATCATGACTCCAGTGATCAAGTATACCAAGTTATGGCTCAAACATAAGATGTGGGAGTTGGAAAGTGAAGGTGTGCAATGCACTTATGACTTAATGGGAGACTTGGAGTCTCATTCTACCTCTGAAGAGTCAATTGAGCAAGACCCTAAGGGTAAGGATAAGGTGAGCTCTCCTTTCAAGATAAAGATTAAGGATGCTCAAGCAGAAGAAGCAGAGAAGCAAATAAGACCCATTGCTAAGAAAAGAAAACATATTTCAAAGAAAATGAAATCAGCAAAAGAAGAAGCTAAGGAAGAAGGAAAAGAGGGTAGTGCTTCCGTGCCTAAGAGAAGAAGAATAGTGAAATTTTCACAGAAGAAGGAATCTTCCAGGGCAGGGGATGAGGCTAGCCCGCTGGTGGTATGTGTGCAAAGTTCAGGGGAGAAGAAATAGGTATTTACAAGGAGATGAAGAACTCCCTCTCCCAAGGATGGTGTGCCAAATAAAAGTGTTCCCTTAGATGTCCCTACCATAGAACATGATAATGTCCCCCCTTATGAAATTCATGACATACCAGGTGAATCTAAGGATGCAGAGGATCACCAAGATCAAGGAGAAGAGGAATTCTGAGAGGGTGAGATCTATAGTGCAGAGGTAGAGATAGAAAAGATACTGCAGTCCCCTTTGGTGACTTATGAAGATTCACTTGTGGGAGATGAAGAAGATAGACCTCCGCAGAGAGAGGAAGTGCCAATCAAGACTCCTTCACCAGTGCATGAAGAAGAAGAACATGATAAGGGAAGTGAAGATAAAACTGAGGAGATTCCTGAAAAGCAAAATTTGAATGAGGATTTCTCCAAGGTTCAATAGGATGTGGTTGGACAAGGTAATGTGCAGTCAAATTCCATTGTCCCTAGTTGGCTAGACAAGGAATTAAAGAGTAAACAAATAATGGTGGATGATACTCCTCCCAACTGGGATGAATTATTGGAAAACATAGGAAAGGGAAAAGTGAAGAAGAAATCCAGGGTTATCTCCAGGATTGAGAGAGATGAAGCTAATAACAGGGTGAATCACATTGCCACTCCTGTACCAGATAAGGATAAAGATGAAGTGACTGGTAGAGATTATAGTGTACAAACTATCAGCTTGGGACCCACCTTTATGATGCAGGAAGTTGAAGAATTTGAAGGCTTCAGTGCTGCTATTTTGAGCAAATTGAACAAAGAAGTGAAAGCTAAGAAAATTTGAAGAAGGAGAATGATAAACTTAAGAGGTATCTATAGGAATTAATGAAACCCTTGAAATCCATCAACTCCTCGTCATCTGCTGCAAGTTTTCTACCACAAGAGACAATAACTAAGTTGGAGAAGATGAAAACCACTACACATGCCACAATGAACTGGTTGCAAGGGTTGGAAACTAAAGGAGATTATGCCATCAAAGATATCCTTTCAACCGATGGAGATGCTATGAGATCAATAGAGTGGTTAAAGAATGTACTGGATCAGGATAAGGAGGATGTGGATCTCTTGTTGTAGAAGACCAAAACCATCATGGAATACACTGAAGATAAACTAGTAAGTTATGAGATTCTTCCTTCTTCCAAAGTTGCAAAACCCTAGGAATGGTACGAAGCTTTGGGAAAAAGATTATGAAGAAAGTGCATAAGCAATGAAAACAAATTGAGGATACCTTGACTAAAATCTACAACAAGTGAATTTCCTTCTTCAAAGTTATGATAGGTAGAAAAATGTTTGCACCAAAGAATATGAACTTGGAACAACTGAGGAAATGGTGGTGAGATGTATATTCTCCAGTCAATGAGGACCTAGTTACCGAACATCAGTTAGATGATGTGGACACATACATTGTAGTAATGGATAAGTATCAAACCTTGAAGGTGGATTGGGATAAGGTCGTAAAGCAGTCAAGGGAGGACATTAAGTTCATTGAAAGGAGAATCAAAGTGTTAGTTATTCCACCTATAGCTGACTTGGAGAAGGTATTTTTGATGGTGCAGGATAAAGTGGAACGAGATAGGGACAAAGGGGAGAGCAGTTAATACAATGCCTCATTAGAATTTGTGATTCCCCATTATTTATCTTCATCCTTCACATTCAATGGATTGAACCATGTTGGAGATCCCAGGCCGACCTGGATGGAACACATGCATTTAATGCATGCCTTACTTTATTTTGAATTCTTCTTGGCCGACTTGCTTTTGGGGCCTGTTGTTTTGTAACCCTATTTGGGCCGACATAAGATGTAATCTCTATAAATAGGGATATTGCCTCATTTGAAAGGGCTATATAGTATTACATTGGAGCGAATTTAGTATTAGAGCAAGAAGTTAGTAGTCAGGTTGTTTTCAAACAAGTGCTATAATAAAAGAGTGGAATTTTTGCTACTTTGGATGATTTAATGAAAGTAAAGACACTGTGATTTGGTGTCCTTCTTGTGTTAATTTTATCTGGCATGGTTCCTGTGATTCTATCTTTTGAAATTGCTTAATCTTAAGTGATACATGTTAGGTTTAATGTTAGATGAATTAATGGTGCTTATGATTTGATGCTTGAGGTGTTGTAGCAATCTCAAGTCCATACTTTTTATAGTTAGCTGACTGTTGGTTGCTTTGCAAAGTTAGCTTGGACTTTGATATTTATTGTGCTTAGTTTAGTTGTGAATGTTTGTTCATTTCGATTGCAATAGGACCATATTGGATGAATTTTCATGATCTGAAAATCTTACGTGCCTTAGAAGATTTCACTATGTCTGTAAGATTGTAGATTCATCTGGGTCAAGTAGGAATTAGTTTATGAGAGATTGGTCCATTTCAAGTATTTTATCATCTGCACTGTTAATCTTAGAATTAGTATTAATCTTAGAAATCTCTTTGAAACCCTTATCTTTTGCTATTTCTTTCATTATCTGAGTCAGATTTATGATTTGAAGTATCACCATATTGCTATATCTGATAAGTTTGAATATTCAACATTTGCTTGTAGTAAGGTCCCTTTGTGATTACAAAATTTTTCACATATTATCTAAGCTGTTTATGCATTGTCAAGACCTAACATTAGAGACCTTGGGGTTATCTCTTGAGGCTTGCTGATAGAGATTTACCTTTCAAGAGATAGGATATTTGTATCTTGTTTGAGTTGTTGCTGTATAGAAAAAAACCATCAACATAATCCATCACCCAAATCATCCCACATTGTGATGGAGTTTGGTCAAAGACCTCTGAACCACTACAAAGCTTTCTCTTTCAGAAACACAACCAAGAGCCTCAGTGCCACATTTTCTTGAGTGACATTGTGAACTGAGCATAAAGTGGTCACATATCAGATGTGGTCAATCGACGTTGTGTGATCTTCTCCAATAAAGTATGGTAGACCTCTGAGAGCTGCAACTGGGATGCCATCATGTTGAGCAATATTCAATGGGTTTCCTTCGTTAAAAGGTGCAAATGAGTGGTGTCTTGGTGTTGCCATTGATGGTGCTTGTGCTATAGGAACGAGAATTCCTGGTGATAAAAACAAAGAGCTGAAAATGGGAGGTGTTGATTTAGACCTCGTAGGTGTTTCAAAAAGTCTCTTTGTTGTTCTTCCTCTCCTTCATGGTGGGGATAAATTTCGGTACTCAAAAAATTCAGAACTTGATCTGGTTTGTACTTTTCTCATGCGTATGCTACACTAAGTCTGCATGCAAAATCAGAAATAGAGTTGCCAGGTATATTGAAACAAGCCTCTGAAAGGCTGAATAACTTGCTACATACACCAAACAACAACTTTAAAAGATTGAAAATTTGTCTAAAATTAATCTTTAGTGTCTCACCGGGTGTGCCAAAAATTGTTATCAATCAGATAAGCACCCTCTGTTAAATTTGCAGAAATCTAACTATCTATTGACACATGGAAACATTCTTCAGATGTGGGTGATCTGAACGAAGAAGGAATCTCCAGAGTGAGTTGGTTTTCTGAATGATAAATCTATTCTAAATGATCTTCTGAGGCAAATAGTTAGAAAGATAACTAAAATGAAACCTATGAATTAAAGTTATTTTAAGAACTTAATGGTGACTAAATCATGACTCTGGTTTTTACCCACGAACAACTCTCAGAAAACAAAAATGCTTCACAATCTCTCATGAACACTTAACACATAAATGATTTGCATGAAGATTCAAATTTAATTACAACATGCAACCTATATTTTATGAACTTTCTCAATCAATAATTACAATTTTAGGACATAAAAAGGATTTTGTAAACAAAAATAACAATATGACATCAAACTAAAACTGCAAATAGACACAAAATTGAGAAATAGGAATGCTGCTTTATTCAAACTGAAGGATTATCAAAGTATGAGTACAAATTTCTGCTTACAAAACTCTCTATTTCAGCATGAGAGGAAGAAACAATAATCTAGATTGAGAAAAACTCTAAGTTTTCCTTAATATATATCACCAAAAAAACCCTAATCCAAGCTCAAGAAGAAAGCTCAAGGAAAAACATCAAAAACTGCCCCAAAAAGAGTAACTGAAATGCAAAAATCTCACCCTTTTCATGTACATGCTGAAAAACACCTAAAAATAGGTTTGCTTTGCTTTAAAAGTGAAAAAAACACCTCATCTCCTCTCCATGAAGGTCAAATCCGACCAAGGAAAAGTCAACTTTTTTTCCTTCACAAACTGCTAAAGATAGCAAGAAAGAAAAAAGAATTCATAAGATATCATTTTATCTTTTGCTTTTACAATGAATTAGAGTTTTATTCTTGATTTATTTTGCAACTAAAGATTTTGGAAATCTTTTGCAAAAATACAACTTCAATCTCCATTACAATTTTGATTTTCTCAAAAAATCATAAAACATAAGGCAATCTCCATCACCTGATTTAATTGACTTCTTTGAAACGAACTTGAAAGCAAAAAATCTAAGTGATAAAGGTTTATTCTCCAAGGCATACATATTGTTCATCATTCTTATTTTAATTGATTTTCCTCAAAATCAAATAAAAAGGCACTAAATCATTCTGCATTTTTACTAAGGCATAGGTTAACAATGCCTAAAGTCTAAAGTCTTTACACCACAAAATATTTTATCAAAAGAAGCCTAAAGACTTAGGCAAATGGAAATCACTCAACTTCACAAAGCTCCACCTATCATAGAGAAAAATGCATAAAGGGTAATTAGCCACATGATATTAGACTTAGAAATTGATATGTCTAAAAGCTTGATAATCTTTACTGAGTCGAATTAGGGCGAATATGGAACAAAAACAAAGAAAAAACCCTAAAATAATTTCATTCTACCCTTGTAACTTTTGAAGAGAAGGCTCTGCCTAAGAGAAGCGCCACCAACACTGGGGTTTCAATTTGAAGTGCTTGGAAACTTCAAAATTTTCCTCCAAAATGGTCAATTCATCCATACATAGACCTGGTAAGTTGTTTTCAAAGCACTTTTGGCTATACTCTTCATTTCAAAAGCAACAAAAGGCCTTCAAGGCCACAAGTAAGGCATACTTTTGATGGCTTTTGATATTCTGTATTTTTTTTCTGACTTATTCCTCTACTTCGGTCACCATGGTGACATTGTTTGAGGCATTGTAGAAGCTCAAATAGAGCTCGGTCGAAGCTTGCTTGTCATTTCCTCATACACAAAATGGTAAGTCTAATTTTCTCCATTGTTTTCTCTATATTTTTCCGTCATACCAAAGCTCTTAGAAGCTTATGATTACAAAAGAATGATTGTCATTTTCTCAAAAAAAATGTAGGTACCAAGTATTGGCCGCGCCATATATGTTTGATAACTACATTTTTTTTAAAGACCCTTTGCATTGTGATCATTGTTTGCTTCAGGTATTTTTGGATCTAATGAAAAACTAAAATGGTCTTCTCCCTTCTGTGAGTTTATAAACACTTAAAGAGCCAATACTCTCTCCAGGCCGCAGCCACTCATGCTCAAACTGAGTATTTTAGAACATTTATGGGCACGACCCATGATAACATTACATGTATTTGCACTCCTGAAACAAACCCTCATGTGAGTATTTGATATTTGAAGAAATAGTGCTCATTTCTCTATTTTCTATTTAAAAACCTACATGGGTCCATTGTGACATGAAGAACTCTTTGTTTTAAACAAAACCCCCATGTGGGTATTCTCTATTCTGAAAGAATTCACTTTTCTGTACTTTATGCAAAAACCTAAAATAGGTACTCAGTATTTTGAAGAAAATTGTTTATTTCTTACTAGAGCTCGACCCACCATGGTATTTCATTTTCGTTTTGATTTATGTCAAAACCCTTACATGGGTAGATGGTATTTTGAAGCAATCTGCACTTTGAGTCAAAATCCTCATGTGATATGCAATAGAGTAACTGTTGTAGCAATTCTAAAATTGATTCTAGTTCCTTAATTTTACTATCATGCCACCTCATGTTGCTTCTAGTTTGCATTTGTATTCTCAAACAGTCCTTCAAAACCCCATGGTGTTTACTAGCTTGATATAAAGCTTTTATTTTCCCCTTCATGTTATGCATCTAGGAATGAAAACAATTATAATTTCATTGCTTAGTGAATAGCAGTGGCATCTGTGCTCCTTATAAATTACCTTTAATGTTGTCCTTTCATTGATACCTCCTTGAACAACCTCACTTGACAACTATAAGAGTTAAATTTTGCATTAGCATTCCATGGCAATGCACTCACTGCTGTCCTCTTGTTTTATGTTCCTCTTATTTTGTTTTGAATCTTATGAAAAGATTTCCTTGGAAAGACATGAAACAAGAAACTTAGAATTGCTTCTACCTATACTATGCATGCATTGATTAGATGATATCAATGCTCTTTATCTTGGAACTCTTCATGCATTTTTATGTTCCCATTAGGAAGTGGCTGCTCCATGCACTTGTTCTCCTTCAAAAAATTTAAAATTGATGTATCTACTCCATTTAATGCAACATTTGCATTCAGGCATTATAATTCAAAGGTTTACACTTTCTTGATTACATTTACCAGTCACACCTTTTGTTCTTCAAACAACAACATGATGATATGAAACTATCACAGTTGAATGATGTTCCCCTGCTTCTTGAAAATTCATTGCTGTTTTAAACTGAATGAAACTACACAAATTTTCCCTTATGATGCTTCCATTATTTCTTAATGCTCTGCTGATGAGGCATTATGTATACCTTTTCACTATCACATTATGAATCATGAAACACATGTTCGGACAATATGAATAAAATTAACCAAAACACTATATGGCAGAAAAGATGCAATTAACATGGCAATATATGAAACTTGTATTTCAGTTGAATTGAGTTCATTAAGTTCATTGTTCACTGGTAATTCTCATTTCATTATTTAGACTTGATTGTTATGAATGAACAACGTACTTGATTGCTCTGATGAATGAAATTCTATTTTACTCCTTCAGTTGAATAGCTCAGATGAGCATGATATTTGTATTCTCTTACTCAACCCACTTGTAAGTTTAAGGGGCAGCATGCCGAGCTCTACCCTTGTGGGAGCCCGTTTTACTCCATATGCTTTTATGTCTTCATAATATGATCAACTACCTGGCAATTCGTATGCCTACACAAGGAAAAAAACAATGTTAGCATAAAATGAAATGATGTGACATTCCATTTTGAGCTCCTGTTTCTACACTTTTCTTTTTATTGATTCCATGCATTTTGAGGAATGAATAATATTTTTGTTGGTAGAGCATATAGTATAACTCATATCCAGAGCTCTAACAGGACTTTTCCAATCTTTTACAGGTATACTTGGGATCAAAAGTAGAATGAAACAAGAAACAAGCATCTCAACAGAAGATCAAGAATCAGACAATGATGGATATGTCTTTTGCTATTTGATTCTTATTTCTTTTCCACCTTTAGTTGTAGAATTTATTTTTCACAATGAATGGAATCAACTAAAACCATGGCTTGTGTGGATCCTTTAGTTTCTTCTTTCATTTCCATTATGAAAGAAATGCATCAAAATGCAAATTTTTACCATCATTTGTATTCTTGCAAACAAATGAAATATTGTAATGTGAATAGCATCATGAAATAAATGAAAGCAATTTGTTATGCTTAATAATTTGTACATCCTATTTTGTACTCCATTTGACTTGTAAAGCACTGAACAACTACTCCTAAAACTTAGTTTTCTCAAACAATGCATAACTGACACTTGATGAATGTAGTGCCAACAATACTTAATGCACATGCAAAATATCTATACTTCCACTTTAAGATATAACAAATTAATCAGCTCCACCAATTGAGCTGTAGTGAAAACTTGGTAGTAGGTGTATTGATGGCTATGGAGGTATTATATCATATTTCCAAGGTTTCAGGGTTTGTGAATGAGAGTTTTGGCTAATTATAACTTACCCTAGGTCTGTAATACGAGGAAAATCTAGAAATGACAATTAATGGTGGGGTTTAAGAGAGTTTAGATCATGGTAAGTCAAGGGAATGGTTTTGTGTTGGTTTGTAGAGTATGTGTAGTTCCAATTAATTGTATTTCAAGTATTGGGAAAGTGGAATTAAGTCTGGATATAGTAGTATCAATACACCCTGTTGTAGCCATGCTTAAATCAAGCTAATTCTGACTGAGACAAAGAGGTTTCAATGAGTTTTCCTGGCGTGTTATTGTTTTGAAAGGGTGTAATGGTGGATTTAGAACCCTTTCCTGATAGGGTTTGGAAAAAAGAGTAAGTTTTGTGTCCATTCTTTGAAGACTGTCCTGATAAGTTAGTTGGGGATATTAAAAGAAGGTTTAGTATACATGTTTGTTGATATATCATGGGGAATGGAATAATTTGGTTGTGCAGGTGTTATCATGCAGGTTGATTCCCTTGGAGAATTGAATGGGCTTGGGGAATTTGAAGTTGTATATTGGTGGGGTCTAAAGAGGCCTAGTTGTGGACTAGAACAATCCATTTTGTGAATACTCTGATTTTAAAATATTTGAGTTGGAAATTGGTTTGATGTTTGTTATTTGAAGTTTTTTTAAGGTGTTATGTGAAATATACATGTGGTTTGGGCCATGTTTTCAGTTTGAGTACTTTGGAATTAAGGATTGAAGAAGGAAAAATGAAGTCCTAATTACAAGGACAGTTAAGAATTTGTTTGAGACTAAATAAATGAGATTGATTGGTTGAGTTTTCTTCCTTTGATTGCATCACAAAAGTTTACATTAGGAGAGATATTCCACCAAACAACCCAGGATAAAATTTTGAAACAAAATATAGAAAGTGTTGAGCAAGTAGAGGAGATGGTCAAGGACTTCTAGGAAAAATTTCCTTAGTTGAAGGGGGACCCCACTTAGGCACATTCAACATAGCTAAAAATAATGATAGATGTACTTCTACATGACCCTAGCCTTCAAAAGATAAAATCAAGGAGGTACAATAGAGTATTAGAAGACTAAGATGGATGAGATCTAGAATAGATGTGCCACTATCCAATCCTAACTGGAAACTCATTTAGGAACAATCAAAAGCACAATAGAGGAAATAAATCAGATGTTCCAGTACTACCTATAGTGTCCTACCAATTTTTCCTCAACCAAAGAACAAATGGATACTATTGAGGCATAGATCGTACACATCTCCCAATAGTATAATCCCTCTAAAGACTTAGACGAAAGTATCTGAGTAAAGCTATAAAGTCTCCATGATTAATACTAGCAACTCCAAGATCAGAGGGACAAGATCCGACAGTGATTCCATTAGCTTAAGGACTCTATCAATCTACAATTAGAATAGTTCTGTTCAGGATCATCCAAGAGACTCAAAAATTCTCCCATAACATCTAAATCCTCACTACTATTTTGGAATGGGAAAAACAATTGGTAAAAATCCACACTCATGTCCATCAATTACAATTAGAAATGAAAAAAGGAGATGATCAACTTTCAAATCTCGAAAACACATATTCAAATATCCTACCAGCTAAGAAATCTTGACTCGAGGACAAGTCAAGGTTTTGAAGAGGGGATGCTGTTAGTCGAGAAACAACATACAAACATCGGTTTAGAGATATGTAATAACTAAACAGAAAGAATATTTTGGAATATAATACTAGGAAGGTAGAATGTAAGTTAGGGATACTATCTAAGGGCCACATCCCATGTTGTAAATATAAGTAGGCAAGATCTATTCACCAATACTAATGAATGCATGTAGAAGAATATACTAGTTAACTATAATAGACTATATAGAGAATGTAAAGAAAGATTCTTGGATAATGAATATAAGGAATTCTAAATTTTGATTTATCTTGTGTGTATGCACTAATTTATTCTAATTTACAATTGGTCTTGGATTCAAAATAAATTATTGTGTCTCTTCAATAGAACCTACTCTAGGATCATAGACTACAACTGATAGAGATCTTTTGGGAACAAAAATCTAGTATGTATCCCTTAGATTTCTTTCTAACATATACCACTAAGTCCATTACAGGAACTCACTATGTTAGCCCATCCTCTTGTTTATTGCATTTTTTGAGTCAATCCTTTATTCATGAGACACATTATCAATATGGTACTTATACCTTGGTGCATAACACCAAATTTATTGTAAACCTAGGTTGCTCATCATATTTAAACGTGAACTTGCATCCAATTTCCAATACACTCATCATAAAAATCCATCTTTTT
Organism: Sequoia sempervirens; assembly: GCA_007258455.2. Lineage (NCBI taxonomy): Eukaryota > Viridiplantae > Streptophyta > Pinopsida > Cupressales > Cupressaceae > Sequoia > Sequoia sempervirens. Next base: position 752 of record VDFB02267622.1, on the reverse strand, counting down.
TATCATTTGTAGCATAAAAATTATCACCCTTGACAATTTCACACTAGGTTTAGCTCCCTCCCTATGTGCTTGGACCTAATTATGTATTTAATTTTCTTGTTTTATAAATATCTTCAAAAAATTAAAAGATAGGATTGAAAATAAACATTTAATGTTTAATATTGATGTTTAAGGCCCTAAAAAGGATGTGTCTAGACTAGGGTGCCCAATTCCCTTGTCCAACCTATTTTGGCTAAAATTTAAATATGTCAATATTGACATTTTAATATTTGAAAATATAAAATCATTTGTTGGATATCGATATTTGATTTTTGGGAAATTAGAAGAATTGCATATAAATACAAGTCATTTTCATCATTTGAAATCCTAAGCACACTTAATGAATCCTAGCATGTTTGAGAAAGAAATTGAGATCATAATTGAGAAATCAAGAGAAAAATTAGTAGAGTTACAACATTTATTTTAGTCAAGTATCATGTTAGCCATGCATCATGTTTTAATTTGAATTTGTTCATGTTTCATGTTTATTTGTTTTGTGAGTACTAACACTTGCATGAATTCAAATCAAGCATCAATTTCTCCTTGAAGGTGATGAGTAAATGAATGCAATCCACAAAGGAATGCAAATTTGATTGGCGAGTTGCAACAATTGTTAATTTATCACTTGTTTATCATTTAGCCTCTACTCAACCGAGGGTAAACTCTCTTTTTACATCATCATAGCCATTGTGGAGGTAGAAATACCAAATTGG
>VDFB02267621.1:0-41967 GCA_007258455.2 Sequoia sempervirens | reverse complement strand
TATTAATATGGTGGTGTATTCTTAACTTAATTACTGCTGCAAAGATGTATATATTTCTAATTTTTATATGTTTTTGTATTACCGAACCCAAAACGAACCCAACCCCAAAAAAAAAATTTCCCGAACCGGTGAACCGGGCTCTCGAACCCAAAACCGAACCGGTAACTTAGCTAATAATGATCATCTGGGTACATTAATAACTGGAAATCAGACTTAAGAGGTTCATATCAGACCTGATCACAGTCAAATAAGTCCTTTCCTCGAACATACAATGACCAGCAAAGCCTACAGCTCCTCAAGAAGTCTCCAAGAGCATAAACTGACAAACTCCAGCTCTGTTTTTTGACTGTCATAAGTATAAACAGCAAGGGAGCCATAACTGAACTATTCAAATTATTCCATAAACCCCTGCAGTTGGTTACATGCCAATATAATCACTCCCAGCAATACACAGTCCCACTAAAATAGCGATTGAAGGGAAATTCACAGGTCTGAGATGTCAAACAGCCACTTCTCATGCACCTCCAAGTGCTGCAAACTTTCACTAACCAGTTGTAGCTAACCCAGGTGCTGTACAGTCATAGGGGTGGCTCAAAGGTTAATTAATCTTAATTTTCTGAGCACTCCTTAATGCAGTCTATCACCTAGAAACCCTAAGTTGACCTTGGCGACTCCATTGATATGATTTGTAGCCACAAATATTCTGAAAACTCTGTTCAGCACCTCCAGTAAACCTCCTGCAATGGTACGGCCAGGTATAGGGCAATTTGTTCTAGAAAATTCATAAACAACACTTAATTCCAAAACCACCTGCAATGGGGTCACCCAGGTCAGCAAATCCTTTGGTGAATTACCAAAAATCCCATTGTCAACCACTTGGCCTTTGTGAGCAATATGAAGGAATAGCTTGAGGCTGAAATGGTATGGCCAAGTCTGAGAAAACCAAAGAAACACTCCAGAAGGGCATCAAAACTTCATCACCAAACACTCCAGAAAGTAACACTTCAAAATACCTCATATAACTTCATATCCGAATCCTGGAAAGATCAAACTCCTGAAAATCAGTGGTGATTCCTGATGTATAATCATTCCCTCCAGCTAGGGTGGATCTCTCACCACCTAAACCAGCACTAAAGATGAGGGTTTCTGTCCTCAACCAGCTGCAACGATAAACTAGAAACAATCCAGCAGAGTTTCCTTAAGTTGTCAAATCCTCCATATCTCCAAATGAGAGCTCCAAATGAATAAATAGAGAAAAGGGGGAAAATTCGGGCAACAACATTTCAAATTCTCTTTTTCCCTCCAAAAAGCCACGCCCCTTTTTGTAAGCTCTTCAATAAAGCATAAACATTATCTTATTTCATTTTTAAATGATATGAAAATCCCGCAATAATTGAATAATTTTAATTATTTGATTATTTTCTAAAGTCATATTCTTCTATTAATTAACTAACTTTAATTATTTAATTAATTCATTTCCCCTTTTATTCTTCATTGATTAATTAAATAAATTATATTTATTTAATTACGTCACTAATTAATATTTTTCCTCTATAATTGAATAAATTCCTATTTATTTAATTATTCATTTTATTAGTTTTACAGATCAGAAATGTAAGCAATCAGAAAATGCAACACATAAAGACAATGAACGCTATGTTTACCTTGGGAAAACCCTCCTACTCGAGGGAGAAAAACCCAACAAATAATCTCTTATATATCAGATAACATAAGTGCAGAATACTGCTTGCAATCAAGCCTTACACAAGGCTGAGTCTAAAACAAAGAATGGAGACACTTCTCCTTAACAATGGATCTGCTGCTAAGACAGCCTTAACAGCTAAGAAATGGCAAACTCCTGCTTCTAATGATGGCGAGCTTTTGCTTTTAATGATGGCGAACTTCTGCTTTTAATGATGGCAAACTTCTGCTCCTAAGAGATGTGAAATGAGTGAATGATTGTGATGACCAAATGACAAGTCTTCACCTTCTTTAAATACAAGTTGGGCAACTTCTTCTCAAGGTCGGCTCCCTTAGAGAAATAGAAAAATATAAAAAATATCATTTAAGATAAGAAGGCCGACCTGCCTTGTACAAGAATAAACTAAGGAGAAAATATCTGCCAAAGCTACCAAACACTAACACTCCCTCTTAGCTAGGGAGGTATTTTCCAGATATCTACATCATGGAGTCTCTCAATAGAACACCCACAATGGCTACACCCATTTGTGGAAAACTCAAAGGTTCATCATGGAGTCTCTCAACGTGTTGTTGTCATGGAGTCTCTCAACATGATGTCCACCATGGCTACTCCCATGTGTGGAAAGAAAACGCATGTACAAGTGTCCATCACAGAGTCTCTCAACGTGATATCGTCATGGAGTCTCTCAACATGATGTCCACCATGGCTACTCCCATGTGTGGAAAGAAACACAAGTACAAGGGTTCATCATGGAGTCTCTCAACATGATGTCTCATCTCAGTCTCAGAGATGAACAAGGGCTCGCACCACATATTTCTCTGTCTCAGAGAAATATACACTACAAGAGCTTTCACCTCATATTTCTCCGTTTCAGAGAAATATACACTACAAGGGCTTTCACCTCATATTTCTACGTCTCAAAGAAATATACGTTACAACAAATCTTCATGATGATGTGACTCCCTCTGCAGCTCCAAGTACTTGCATCAACCTTCTGACCTCCTCGTCCAAGGTTTCCTCTGTTGGTTTGTCAGACTCCCTCTGAATGTTATTTCCTCCTCTTCGAAGAAATTGATCGCAATGACAATCTATATAGGTTCTTCCTCTTCGAGAGATGTCTCTAGTGAAGTTATGTGCCACCAACTCAATCCCATGGCTGCAAGCTATGTCTTCATTTTTTATTTTTTATTCATTTCTTCAGCCTGCATGACTTCCTCATAGGATGCATCGAGCTCTTCCTCCCTTGAATTCCTTATGCAATCTCTCATCATCCTTTTGCTCCTTGATCCATCCTAGAAGAATTTTAGAGAGTTTAATAATAGTTCATAGAACTAAACTATCCCGAAGAGAAATACCAATGTAGAAGCATAGATGATTCACTATTCCAATGTTATTGCATGAATTAATAACTTCATAAAATTCATGAACATTATTCAAGGGTACAAGCATAAAATACTTATCTCTTTATTGTTGGTACACCATTGAGCTAGACCTATAGCTGTGTCTTATCTTCGCCACCTTCAGTGTCATTGAATATCTCTAGCATTGATGCCTGCATTCAGAAACTCCACTCTTGAGAGGAAAGTGCTAGGCTGGTTTTGAAAATCTGCTCTAACGATCTTGGTATTATTCCTTTCTGATCTAGTGCATCTGTCCTAAGGTCTACTGTCCAATGCTGCAGGGCCAAATGACAATGAAAATCTCCTTCCAACACCTTCAGACTCACCAAGAATAGCTCCCAAGATTGTTCAATAACATCAAACTCACCCAACAGCATTCCAACACCCTCAAAAGGTAAGGATATAACAGTTACAAGTCTGATGATGACTGATACCAACTTGCAGGACTAAAAAAAAAAATTTATTGCAAGTCATGGCAGCCATGAAAACCATCAAAATCCATATCCAATCATGCATATGATACCTCCCAATGATACGGATCACCACCAAACTAACCCAGCAATCTTCAAACAACCTCTATCTACCAAGGAAGGACAAGGAACAGGTTTGTCATAAGTTATCAGTCATACCCAGGTTTGTACGGCACCCCTTAAGGCATCCAAATCCTCCAAGAAACAACTCCAACAGTTATCAAAGATTTCCCATGCCCAGCTCCAAGCATCTGGAATGGAGGTATAGCTCCACCTAGAAAACCATGCCAGCTACAAACAACGCAACAACCCTTCACAGCTGAGACGCTCAGCCACAAGAATCACAATGAAAAATGAGTTCAAATGATTTCAAACCCCTCATCACAATATATGACAAACTCCTCTGGAATGCTTAAACAAATCTGATTGAGTTTCTTGAACCCGCTCTGATACCATGTTAGTTTTACAAATCAGAAATGTAAGCAATCAGAAAATGCAACACATAAGACAATGAACACTACGTTTACCCTAGGAAAACCCTCCTACTTGAGGGAGAAAAACTCAGCAAATAATCTCTTATATATCAGATAACATAAGCGCAGAATACTGCTTACAATCAGGCCTTACACAAGGTTGAGTCTGAAACAAAGAATGGAGACACTTCTCCTTAACAATGGATCTACTATTACGATAGCCTAAACAGCTAAGAAATGGCGAGCTTCTGCTTTTAATGATGGCGAACTTCTGCTTTTAATGATGGCGAACTTCTACTCCTACTCCTAAGAGATGTGAAATGAGTGAATGATTGTGATGATCAAATGACAAGTCTTCACCTTCTTTAAATACAAGTTGGGCAACTTCTTCTCAAGGTCGGCTCCCTTAGAGAAATAGAAAAATATAAAAAATATCATTTAAGATATGAAGGCCGACCTGCCTTGTACAAGAATAAACTAAGGAGAAAATATCTCCCGAAGCTACCAAACACTAACACATTTCACATTTTCCTTCTATAGTTAAATAAGTATTTAATTATTCATTAGTTTTTTCTTCCATAATTAAATAAATCCCATTTATTTAACTTTTTTCCCACTTTTTCCTCAACTATTAAATAATTAATTTAATTGTTTACTAATTTGTCTTTTTCCTCCACTATTTAATAATTAATTTAATTGTTTACTAATTTGTCTTTTTCCTCCACTTTTAATTAAATAGTTGTTTTTCAATTATTTTTATTAAAAGTCAACTTTTTCCTCTTCTTCTATAATTAAATAATTACTTTAATTATTTAATTATTCGCGTTCCTTCCTAAATTAAGTAATTTTATTATTTAGTTTACTTCAGCAACCTCTTTTTCCATACCATGTTTATCTCTTTACATCTCAATTAGCCTACACCCTTGATAAGGTTTTATTATCTTTTAATCTCCACCGTCCATCCTTAACTAAACCCTATTTTTTCCCTAACCCTATTTCCTTGCTTCTCAAAGCAATCTCATCCATTGATCATTATCATTATTTATCATTTAATCCTAGCCCTTATTTTGAATTGGTTTTCTATAAAAGAAACCTATTCTTTTCATTTCAACCTAACAACCACTATCTTTGATATTTTGCTATCACTATCATTAGGCTTATTCTTGAATACTATAAATTTGAGGGCAAGCACGCATATAAAGCAAAATGGAGAAGAGCAATGAAGGTGATTCAACCATGGCAAAGGAATTATGGTATTATTGCTTTACTATTTATGTTTCTATTGTCATGTGTACTTCATTGTTGGATTAGGGTCTTTAGGGCTTGAGTTTTAGGTAGTTGGTGGTTGCTACTGTTGATTCATGCTTTGTACCTTGATTTTACCCTATCCTACAATAGTTATAAATATATACATATGTATAAATTATATATGTATACATGATCATGCAATAGTGATTAGAAATAATTACACACACACACATATAATTATTTCTAATCACTATTGCATGATCATGTATACGTATATAATTTATACATATGTATATATTTATAACTATATTAAACTTACTTCCCTTGTTATTGCTTTATCATTTGCCTTCATATATTTCTCATTGAACCATCTTCTTATTCACACATATTCCTTCTTGATATCTGCTTAGATTCCAAATGATATTCCATTCCTTATCCTGATTTGCTCATACACTCCTCCTGAATAAATCTGCTGATATCCATTTGATCTATCTTTCATATTCCCTTTATACTGCTCACCTTCATGCCTCTTCATTGAGAGGATGTGATTTCTCCCAAAGGATATGACCTCTACAAGGGAGACATCCCTTTGGAACCCAGCGCTGCCTTATATTAATCACTCGTTGACTAATCGCTGTCTTAGCTAACATATGACTATTAACTTAATTGTTGTCTTGCCTTATATGGAATCACAGCCCTTGCTCACGTCATGTCTTCTATTAATCGCTGCTGTCTTTTCTCATATTAAATCATTTCTGTATTATAATCATTGTTAATTGCTGTTCTTTTGAATTAATTTTACACCTATGACTTGGGCGATTAAACCATTATTTGTATGCTTTGTTTTTAATTTGACCGCTGCCTTCATTCACCCTCGCAGCTCCCTTCATAACCTTCGCTGCCTGTAATATACATATTAACTTTAGTTGATATAAATTATTTGGTTGTGGTCGGCCAGCAAAGCGTGTATTTGGGTGATTTCATAAATATGTGGCTTGACAAGGGTGGTCGGCCATCATGTAAATACAAGCACGCTTTTATGAAAGTCTGTAGTTTAATCATGGCAGGGACATGACAAAGGACAACAGGATTCAACTATTTATAATGTGATAGAAGCATTGAGACAGTAGAATCCATCACTAAAGGAGTGAGGAGCAGCTTGCATCCAAGTAATTTATTGTAGTTGGTAATTTTACCACTTTGAGTATAAGTAGTATGGTATTTTCCACTACCACAACCTAGTTTTTCTTTCTCTGGAGAGTTTCCAGGATAAAAATTTGAATTCTTATGTGGAATTCTTTTATTACAGCATGTTTATTGTTTACTTTGATCAGCAGATCTCTCTCTCTCTCTCTCTCTCTCTCTCTCTCACACACACACACACACACATTGTCATTAGAATTACAGGTAGCATAGTATGTTAGTATTAATTTCTGGTTCATGAATTCTACTTATTTAGAGAGTTTACAGATCACAGTGTGCCATTCTAGTGAGTTGAGAAAGTTAATCTTAGCCTAAATCCAACAATACAAAGGCATGAAATCAGAAACATTGATAGAAGTGGAGTTCATTGAAAATTAATGCTGTCAGAACCATCCAACTTGTACCAACCAAATGAAACATTTTCTACCATCCTTTAATAAATTACTTGGCACATATTGAAATTGTATTTGCAACCAGATTTTACAAATCTAACCTGACAATTGTAGACGTTGTGACATTGATAATTGAGCATCCCCAGTTCCAGGAGGCATATCAGCTACTAGAATATCAATATTCCCCCAAGCAACACCTCTTGTTAATTTCTCCAAAGCACTCATCACCTACAAAGAAAAATAAGTGGAATTATGTCATGTCCCCAAGATTTCAACATTAGCATATAAACACATACATATAGGTATAATCCTAAATAATATTATATTTGTCTGTAATGTCCCTTACTAGATTTGGCCTTAAACTTGCTGATTTGAACCTCCAGAATTATATCAAACACTTGCCAAGCGAAATCTGTACTTGCTGCTTGTAAACTCTTTTTGGTTTTTGATAGCATGAGAGAGCATATGCATTCATAAAACTCTAACTGTGATGTGCAATTGACTGAATTTTGAATGAGTATGCAAAGCAACTATTGATATATGACTTCCAATGCAACTATATGACTGAAATATGCACCTACAGCCAAGGGACATTAATGCAAACACTTGGCAAGCAAACTGATTGTGCAAATGAGTAGCTACAGCAACTAGCATTTTGTCATACACTTTACATGCAACTTCCAATTAACTGAAATGAATGCAAGTAATAAGCTACAGTAGTTTGACATTAAGACACAGTTTGCTGTCAAACTCTTATCTCCATTATCATGATATTGCAATGAGATACAACTGAGTACAATGCTAATATGAGTGATTGCTACACTATAGAAGATGACTGAATTGTCATTACAAAATTAACTATGCAAAGCCTGTATGCTGCAAATTGTCTTCAGACTTGTTATAATGCACAAATAAGCAAATACAATGCAATGAACCTGGTATAGAAGGCTGACAATAACTGCAAATGAAATGGCAGACTGTAGATGACATAAGCAGCAAATGATGACTTCTTCAATGACTGAAAAGAAGTCTCCAAAATAGAGAACCTGGAAACAAGTAGCAGCAGCACCAAATAGTTTGATTCTCCACAAGAGCTGATTGTCTTCACTCACAACTGCTACGCATGCCTTCTAGGATGCAGTCTTCATCAAAATATTTATTTGAATTTTTCCAGCACTCCAAGCCAAAATCGCTTTATGCCAAGGTGCACCCAGCCATGAGAAAGACCATGAAATGGAACTGGCAATGTATGTGAGAAATTACACCACTTACTCTTGCCAATCCGTCCCCTCATTCACCAAAATTGAATGGCCTTAACTGCAAATAATCTTCCAACAAAAATCTGCCTCTAACAAGCTATAAATCAGCTTCAATAATTCCTCCAAATCAAACCCTACAAATTGGCCCTTGGCCACAATTTGGCACAAGTTGAGAAGACTGAAATATCTCCTCCAAATCGACCAGCTAGGTTTGGTATTTCACAAACGAAACCGGAAACTCTCCAATGTAAGCACAAATAGAAACCCTGGATGGATTTCTCACAATTCCAGCTAGAGTTGGTGTTGCACAACCGAAACCGGTACCTTAGAGTCTTCAAACCCTCAGGCAAATTGCTAAGCATTCAAGCTCACCAATGTAGTAGAAAAGATGTCAACAACCATGATGCCCAAATGCAAAGACAAAAGCTCCTTATAAAGAATTCTCATCAAGTCTCCAAGAAGCTTCTAGAATAAAATATTATTTTATTCACTTAAGTGACTTTATGATTTATTATTTTATTTAGTCACTTTATTAAATCAATTAAATATAAAGTCATCCTTAAGATATTATTTATTGGAACAACTTTATAAATAATTAATTTAATATCTCCACTTTATTTAAATAAAATAATCAATTAAGCTATCATTTTGATATATATTATTACTTTTGGACAACTTAATCAATTAATTTAATTAAATCACCATACCTCCAATTCGGGAACATGACATTATCATACAATTACCATAATTAATAAGAACCATCAATATCATTCATTGTAAGTATCATAATAATAAAATAATAATAATACAAACCAAATACATGTTTAAATAAATACTAACAATTTAATTATTATTAAGATTATAATCATATTAAAACATACATATAAACTAATATAAAATAATATGATAAAATGCGATGAAATTAGCACCAACTATTTCATTAAGAAACAGAAAATTAAAAACAAGACGAAATCAGAATATGACAAAAGTCATATAATACAAAAACATATAAACAGCAATTAACAAGGTGGTACGTCTCCTCCAAAAAGGCATCGGTCAAACTTCAGATCCTTGACAGGCAACGATTAGAATGGGTGTGATGCTCCAAAAGGAAACAATTAAGATAAGGGTCACGTCCCTTGTTGAAGGATGATCGAATATTTAAGGAGATTGCTGCAAGGTAAAAAGGCATCAGGGAAAGTAAGGAAATCGGAAATATATTTCTGAGTGGAGGAACAATATGGAATTATTAAGAAATAGACCTACAACAGAATATAATCAGTAATGGGAAATTTGGATAATACAGCAGAGTGAGAAAAGGAATAAAGATATTGGATTACATATCATTGGCAAGAATATATTTGGGGCAACAGATCGGATTGAAGGAGAAGAACATACAGACCAACGGTCATCTACAAAGAGACATCAAATAGAAGAAATAGGACAGATATATAAGACATCTACTGAGGATTATAGCATCTTCAATGATGGAGGAAAGTAGAACATGTGTCATCTCCTCAGTCTATGATGCAACCACCAATATAAACTTCTGCAGTATACAAGAATACCGGTAAGTATATGAAGAGTGACTCCCACCATTGTGCAATTATGTGGAAGCCAAACATAGGGTCCGACTACACTGGAATAAGTATCTTGATCAAGATGTTGCCAAGAGGCCCGGCTGAATCAATGACATCAACCACACAATAATAAAGATGAATAGATACATAGCTAGGAGAAATTCGCATGTTTTGAGAAAGGCTTATTCAAAAGGCAAGATTTAGGGCAATCCTAAAAGGGGACATTACAAGTGGTATCAAAGCATAATCCTACCATCCTGTGGAAGAAAAGTCAAATAAAAGGATACAAGTCTTCGGAGACTCCATATTCACCTCCATATGCATGTACCCAGGTGTATACTTGGTGACTTTGGGATGGTGGACGGACCCGCAGTGTAGTATGGGATGCACCAAATTCCCTTCCCAGTTGTCAGACTGTATATTTGGCTTTATGGGGTTGAGGACGGACCCGCGGTGTAGTTTGAGATACACTGAATCCTCTTCCCATTTGCCCAATGGTGCAAAAGACCAGAGGAAGGATAGGACGCGCAGTGTAGTGCGCAATACACCGATATTCTTTCTATCTGAGATGCATTATAGACATGGGTATGTTAGCCTTTGTGATGTGCTAGTTAGCCATTGAAACAATTGAAAACATTTGAAGAAGCAACCTATGACAAGTGGGAAAAAAAATGTATGGAGACCAAGGCACCGATGCAACCAAGAAGACCTTACAAGGATATTGCAAAGAGAGTTGAGGACCTACAAAGAGGGGAAATGGCATGTGGGTCATCCTCTAAGTACCCCACCCATATGGATGGAAAGAGCCACATGGGCCAAGAGGCGTATACTATTCTTCGGCTTAGAGGGAGTGACTGCCCAGGACACCCTACTGTAGTTGCACCCTCAATCTCCCAAACATGATTAAGCAATAATGGTTTTGATAAGGGGAACGATGATAGGACGCCTCACTAGGTACCCCACCCATATGGATGGCAAGGGCCACATGGGCCAAGAGGGGTGTACTGCTCTTGGGCCTAGGTTAGAGGGTTTCTTGGGCACCTTATCAAACCATTTTGTTCCAAGAAAAATGAATTAGAAGACCTCTTCTAGACACGCCACCCAAGAGGGGACAAGATGAGCCCACTTGGGCCAAGGGGGTACTTGCCTCTGGGGTATCCAAGGGCACTACCTTTGGGTCTAGAGGAGTTGAGAAACTAAGTGTTTCCACTAAGTACGCCACTCCAAGGGTGGAATTTTCTTGGTTCAGAAATTCCTACCGCGTGGGGCCAAGGGGTGGGTTGTCTTGGACGGACACTTGTGCCCTTGGGCTTAGATGGATAGCTTCGAGCAGTCATTGCGACCGATAATGGCAGTCATTGCAATCATTAATAGTGGTCATTGCGACCGATAATGGCGGTCATTGCAACTGATAATGGAGGTCATTGGGACCTATAATGGAGGACATCGTGTCCTATAGTGGAGGACATTGCATCCTATAATGGAGAACTTTTTCTATAATAAGGGAGGGGAATAAGCAGACCCGAGAGGTTAAATCATAAGAGAAAGAGCAAGAGTTGGCATGATGGATCCTAGGCTCCCCATCAAGTCATGCTTCCCATACTCTCTTATGGTTGAACCCTCCAAGGATAGGAGATGCATTAGGGACATGTGTGTGTCAACCATTGTGATGTGCTCGTTAGCCATTGTGTATGTAATGAATATTAGAGCTAATCACTATGTATTTGGAACTTGTCATTGTATCTATGACTACTTCATGCTTAAAAACTACAGAAATGTTAAAAATGTTGTTTGTCAAGTTGCTTGAGCTAGTTGGTTGCGTGTTTGAGCTACTTGGTTGTGTACTTGAACTACTTGCCTACTTGCTTGAGTTGGTTACTTACGTGCTTGAGCTACCTGCTTGTCTACTTGAGCTAGTTGCCAACTTACTTGAGCCGGTTGCTTGCGTGCTTGAGCTACCTGCTTGTCTACTTGAGCTACTTGTTTGCCTACTTGACCTACTTGCCTATGTGCTTGAGCTAGTTGCTTGCTTACTTGAGCTACTTGTTTGCTTACTTGAGCTACTTGCTTGTTTGTTGGAGCTGGTTGCTTACTTGCTTGAGCTACTTGTTTACTTGTTGAGCTACTTGGTTGTCTGCTTTAATTTGTGATTCATGTGGAGCTCATCATTGTGTTTACTTTATGCTTAAAATTTATGAAAATGCTAGTGTTGTCTGTCAAAATGCTTGGGGTTCAGAGGCACTAACAAATTTACTTATCTTAAACTAAAATATTATTATTAGTATCCAAATGCAATAATGAAGAGTTGTAACTATTAAAGTGAAAGGGTGTGACTCCCTCAAACTTGGGATGCCAAAGGAGAGCATTTCAATGGAAGAATCCAATTAAGAATAGAACCTTAGTTAACCTTGCAAGAGACTTAAATTAGGCTCTCAAGAATAGGGAGGTGTGAAAGGATGTGACGCCTAATGTGAAAAGATGTCTAGAATTGTGATTGCTCGAGGACAAGCAATCTTGGGTGGGGATGACTGTCATGTCCCCAAGATTTTAACATTAATGTATGAACCAGTGTTACCCGGGGACGCGTCCCCTGGTCTAAACCCCCCCATCCCCATCCCAGAGTCCCCGTCCTGGAAATGGCCAGGGGGACGGCAGTAGTGTACCATGTTCTTTTTATTTTGATTTTCATATTGTAATTGAAAAAAAAAAAACTATATTGGCAATGAATTCTTAACAAAAATGTTATAAGCTAAGTTTCTATAATGTATATAGCATGCTTTATCCTTGTTTTCATATGAATATTTAATGTTTCCCTATATATTTTAAATTTTCTATATTTTATATAGCCATCCCTTGCCGTCCCTAAATTTGGCCTCAAAAATCGGAAACTTGGGGACTCGTCCCGCCGTCCCTTGCCGTCCCCGTCCTGGAAACTTGGGGTAACCCTGGTATGAACACATACATATAGTAATAATCCTAAATAATATTATATTTATCATACAATTATCATAATTAATAAGAACCATTAATATTATTCATTGTAAGTATCATAATAATAAAATAATAATAATAATACAAACCAAATACATATTTAAATAAATACTAACAATTTAATTATTATTAAGATTATAATCATATTAAAACATACATATAAACTAATATAAAATAATATGATAAAATGACATGAAATTAGCACCAACTATTTTATATGATAAAATGCCATGAAATTAGCACCAACTATTTCATTCAGAAACAGAAAATTAAGAAAAAGACGAAATCAGAATATGACAAAAGTCATATAATACAAAAACATATAAACAGCAATTAACAAGGTGGTACGTCTCCTCCAAAAAAGGGTCAAACTTCAGATCCTTGACAGGCAGCAATTAGAATGGGTGTAATGCTCCAAAAGGAAACGGTTAAGATAAGAGTCACGTCCCTTGTTGAAGGATGATCAAATATTTAAGGAGATTGCTGCAAGGTAAAAAGGCTAAGTTACTGATTTGTTTTCGGATTCAGTTACGGGTACGCAAATCCGGTACGGGATTCGGTCAAAAAAAAAATTGGGTTTGGGTACGTTTTGGGTAGTTAATACAAAAAACATATAAAAATAAGAAATATATACATATTTGCAGCAGTAATTAAGTTCAGAATACACAACCATATAGTCAAATAACATAACAAAAATACACCACCACTTTCATAGTCAATTATTAAAATATTAGTGATACTCGAATCTTTGAGATTCAGAAGGCCAGGGCTAATATCATTTAGTCATTTAAGGGTTAAGTGGTCAAAATTAGATCTTTGTCATTTAAGGAGTTAGAGTGTAGCTAATAAGGTTGTAGCTTCCTCGCATATATAAGTACTATTTCAATGTTGTAATTAAATGACTTCTAGATTTAGTAATTGATTATTTCTCTCATTTCTCATATATGCTTTTTGCTTTAGTGCCTGCATGTTTGTACTTCTAACTCCTAAGTTTTAAGGAACACTGGGCCTGCTAGTATAATGCTTGAATGTTGCTTTCTTTACTGGCTAAAATAATTTAATAAATGCAAATCTTCAGGCCTAATCTCAAAACATAATAAAAATGCAGTTAGAGACCTGCTGATCATACTGACACAAACCTGCATTGTAGGCAAAGTTAGTCAGAACATAGAACAGATATAAGACGCTAAAACCAGAATGGTTAAGAATAGACTTCACATCCGAAGTAGATATTTCTAAAAACAAGATCTTGAGAAAACTTTTAGTCAAAAAAATAATAAAAAAAGGCAAAAAAAGGCACTTTGACGTCTGGATTCAAGTCGGATTCGTCGTGGATTCGGCTGGGCGTATCCTTGACGAATCCACAGTCATATTTTTGTACCCTATCCGAATCTGAATAGTACCAAATCCGAATTTTGAATCCGGTATGAATCGTATCGTATCCAGGGGCTGGGAGTGGCGAATCAGTAACTTAGTAAAAAGGCATCAGGGAAAGTAAGGAAATCGGAAATATATTTCTAAGTGGAGGAACAGTATGGAATTATTAAGAAATAGATCTGCAATAGAATATAATCAGTAATGGGAAATTTGGATAATACAGCAGAGTGAGAAAAGGAATAAAGATATTGGATTACATATCATTGGCAAGAATATATTTGGGGAAACAGATCGGATTGAAGGAGAACATACAGACCAATGGTCATCTACAAAGAGATATTAAATAGAAGAAATAGGACAGATATATAGGACATCTACTAAGGATTATAGCATCTTCGATGATGGAGGAAAGTAGAACGCATGTCATCTCCTAAGTCTGTGATGCAACCACCAATATAAACTTCTGCAGTATACAAGAATACCGATCAGTATATGAAGAGGGACTCCCCGCATTGTGCAATTATGTGGAAGCCAGACATAGGGTCCGACTACACTGGAATAAGTATCTTGATCAAGATGCTGCCAGGAGGCCCAACTGAATCAATGACATCAACCACACAATAAAAAGATGAATAGATACATAGCCAGGAGAAATTCACATGTTTTGAGAGAGGCATATTCAGAAGGCAAGATTTAGGGCAATCCTAAAAGGGGACTTTACAAATTAATATTAACAATATTTTTTACATTATTAAGAATTAAAATATTAGCATTAGTTTATTGGATATTTTAGGAATAATTAACCCCTTATTCCTAACTTCCCTCAAATTATAAATTGCACTCTAATTTCTCTAGTTAAAGAGCAATGAGAGCAATCCCAAAAACCATATTATTGATCTTTTGATTTCCTTGAAGAAGTGTCTCAAAGGAAACTTAAACCATTCAGAATTTAAAACATTATAA
Organism: Sequoia sempervirens; assembly: GCA_007258455.2. NCBI lineage: Eukaryota > Viridiplantae > Streptophyta > Pinopsida > Cupressales > Cupressaceae > Sequoia > Sequoia sempervirens. Next base: position 26,909 of record VDFB02267621.1, on the reverse strand, counting down.
TAATATAAAATGATATCCAGATACATGACATTACATCATCCTATGAAAATCTAAAATCTTTAATATGTAGAATTACTAAAGAAGAGAACACGTATCCATTAACAATGGAAGCAATAGAGATGGAAGGATACAATGAATCAATTTTCTTCGAACATCAATAACAAATATTTGCCCCTTGAATACAATAACTTAGAAAGAAACTCTTATAATTTGAAAGCTAGACCACCAACATATACATACACATGGAACCTACTGCAATTCCATAATCCTAGAGTATTATCCTATCTTCAATGCCAAGCATTTGTTTTCAAGAGGATAGGACATGGACTCATCAACAAAGTATGGATTATTAAACACCACTTTCTAAGAGTGGGTATTCTCTCCTTCACTTTAGGCTCAACTAAACCCAAGGGGTTTTACAAGAGGTATCCTTAATAGGACATCTATCAAATGAACAATGAACATGACTAGACTAGTCGGAGCTATACCCAATGTACACTTGACCCTAAAGTTTGTCACTAGGCTAGAGATTAACTAGCTGCTTGTAAAACATCTTATGAAGCTAATAATTATATCCTTGCATATGCACCTAAAGATGTCAGCAATATGTCATGTCCCCTTTTCAAATTAGCAACAAGGAGATGACCTTTAGCCTATTTTCTTTCCACAGGCTACAGAATTGATAAAAGCAAAGAAATATTATAATTTTATTTTAAAGTTTGGGCCCAATAATGATTTATTAAAGGGAAACTTAATATAAAATTATAACTAAAAAAAAAGTATTTTTAAAGATTTAATTATAAAATAGTATTTTTTAATACTTGGCAGGAAATTTAAATCCTAGGGCCCAAATTGAGAAGATATAATAAGGTGGTGCCCAGCATCATTTGATCATCAACAAATTTCATTTGAGCAATTCTTCATTTTGAGTTTGAGTATGATTTTGCAATCAAGGACAAAAACCCTTGTTGCTAGAGTAGCCGAATACGCCCCTGCCCCTCCCCAAGCACGTGTATCCCTGTATCCAATACGGATACTTGTGCGATACACCATGGATACATGTTGGATACTGTACCCACACGTGCCCAAAAAACCTTGACTTTCCAGTCGTGCCAGATACTATGTGATTTGATTTTCAAAAAAGTTGACGTGAATCTTCCAAAATATTATCTTAAAAAACTTCAATCATGCAATTTTTTGTTTTGTTTTGTATAAATAAAACCTACACCAAATGAGGAAGACAAATAAATTGTTTTTCTATTTTAGCAACCCATTTTTCTAAGTCTTCTCCCAATACAACTCTACTATTTTTTTGGTGTTTTAATTTTTACAAATTTAAAAAAGTTAATTGTTTATAATTTTATATTTGTATTTAATATTTATATTATATTGTTTAAATGTTAGAGATTTTTAAAAAAATAAAACTTATTCTTTAAATACAAATAAAATTTATTAATATATATTTAACTATTTATTCTTTACTAAATTATTAATATTTAAATTTTAATATTATTTTAATTTATATTTTCTTATTTGCTTTTAAAGTAATGAAAATCTCCTCTAATAACTTAGAATGTTTTTATGTGTATCTCCTCTTATTTTCTCAATTTATATGTGTATGTTTTTTTATGAATGTCGTATCCAGCCATATCCATATTGGGGGTCTTAAAAAATGGCCATATCCGTATCCGATACCGTATCCATTTTTGTATCCGTATCCGTGTCCATGCAAATTTGCTTGTTGCAACTTGGTGCTCTAGGAGGATGAAAACCCTCTTGGCTTCACTTTCATTGTAAGATTTGTTTACAGCTTGGACATGTTGCATCTGAATGTAAAGTGGTAAAGCAATTCCCCTCAAAATAGGCTACATGGTGGAAAGGGGTTTGTCTCTCCCACCTTGACATGCAACCTGTGGCTTCTCCCTCTTCAGAAGACTTGGACTCTTCCGCTGCTTCATCAAAGTACCCTCAAAACGATGTCTATGCTAATTTACAAGCAGATCAAGCTCATAAGGTCTTGGTCGCTCCGTTGCTGACTAAATATACAGATATAGTGAATTCCTCCAGAGTCAAAGAGGAGGCAATCACATCAGAATCTGCAAGCAAGTCAGGAAAGAATACAATTATTGAAGAAGTGGTAGATAAAAGTAAGGAAAAGTAAGGTTAAGCCATTATGTAATATGGCAGAGTATTGTGGATAATAGCAAAAAGCAGAAGCGATCCTCAGTGAAAATCCCTAATCCATATAGGATTCAATATTCTGCCTACCCAAATGTGTTGTCTCAAGTGGAGGAATGGGGTTTCAGAGGTTACATCCATGATTCAGTTCTAGATTCCATAAATAAGTATCTTTCCTCATTGTCAGCTTCTTTATAATATGAGGAGGATAAGGATGCTTGGGGATGGATTGAAGTGAGTTACTGAAAGCGAACCGCAAAAATACAATTTCGAAGCCATATGGATCTCACAGCATTTCTGATAAAGCTTAAGTTTCTCTTTGATCTTGTTTTAGTCTCTAGTTGAGTGTTGCAAGAGTGGAATCTGTTGTTGATTTTACTTTTATGCTGGTTGAGAAGGGCCCTGTTGTGACCTAATTCACACCTCGCCCCATTGCAGATGGGGACCCTTGTTGTTTGCTCTTTTAGGGTTTTGCTTTCGCGTGCCTCGTTTTGTCTGCTCTCCGCCTGGGGGTTTTGAGTCTGAATTTTGAACAGTCACCCAAGTCGAGTCAATGAGTTTTAGCCTGGATCAGTGTATAAACGTCACCATCGTGCTTAGAAGGTCTGGGAGACGAAGATCGACTATCGTTTCAGTCAAATCCGACACTTCCAAGTTTTTAGGGTTTCTCACCCCGGGCCCCCTATTTTTTAGGACCTACTTTTTTGGCACTTTTGGGCAATTCTGGGATCCCTATTTTTTAGGGTCTATTTTTGGAAAGTTGTTATTTTTGGAAAATTTCTATTTTTAGAAAGTTTCTTTTTTTAGAAGGGTCACGAGTTTCAAAAATCCACTCAGAAGTTCGAAAAGATCAACAAAACTCTCAGAAAATCGATTCAAAATTTTTTTGAAATTTTGGTAAAATTCTGGAAAATCACATAAAAGTTCAAAAAATCTGGAAAATTTGTTCAAAAATGGTGAGAAATTCTGGAAAATCACAGAGAATTCTGGAAAAAGCACAGAAAATGGTGAGTTAGATGAAAGAATCAGTCATGAAATCATCAAGAAATGGATAAAAGTCTGAGGCACATGTAAAAATCTGAGAAATTCATCCGGAAAATCCATGAGAAATCTGGAAAATCTGAGAAAATCTGAACATTATGGCACGTCAATGGTGAATATCTTCAGCCAAGCAATGCAATGGCAATAAATCTGATCAAGTCCGCCCTTATATGGCTGTATAAAGGTTGGCAATGGCCAACTAAAGGCTGAAGTCCGCCTGGTCAAAGATGTCAATGGCAAACAAAAAGCTGAAGTCCGCCCATGGAGAAGAGGAAAATGTCTAAGGCGATGAGGCAATGGCTAAACACAAGCTGAAGTCCGCCCTTGTCATGGTCAACCACTAGCCAAAGTCCGCCCTTGATGAATATTGGAATGGCATGGGATCCTATGAAGTCCGCCCAGCTAGAATGGAAATGGCTTAGAAATGCATGAAGTCCGCCTATGTTAATGGCAAGGAGAATAAGGAAGTCCGCCCTCCAAAGCATCCAATGGCAAGACTATCAAGCAAGTCCGCCCTATGCAAATGGCCAAACATTCAAGCAAGTCCGCCTTGAACATGAGACAGTGGCCTAAGAAGTAACAAAGTCCGCTCTAAGTTAGAGTGAAGATGGCTTGACAAAGGCTAAAGTCCGCCCAGCCTTAAAGAGAAAATGGCAAGCCAAGTTGCCAAGTCCGCCCATGAAAAAAAAAGAAATTTGGCTAAGGCATAACCAAGACAAAGTTAAATGGCAAGGAAGGACCCAAAGTCCGCCTTGTCCAAAGCATTAAATGGCATCCAAACAGCTAAAGTCCGCCTTGGGAGAAAGCTAAAGTGGCTGGGAGAAGTATGAAGTCCGCCATGTTTAGGAAGGAAAAAATTAAAATTTTTTGCCTAAGTATAAACTTTTGAAAATGTTAAAATATGCATGGCACTTAGAAAATTCGCCCAAGTGTTTAGAGAAAACTTTCGCCATGGCTAAAAAATTGTGGAAAAATCAAGCAAATGGCCAAATAAAATCCGACATGGCAAAATAATTTTGGACAAGAGACAATTTATGGCTAGAGAAAATTGGACATGGCAAAATAATTTTGGACACGAGAAATATTTATGGCCAAATAAAATTGGACATAGCCAAATAATTTCGGAAAAACGATTAAAAATCATGGCCAAATGAAATTGGATGATAGAGAAATGAAAATTCGCCTAAGGCATTGTGAGGAAATTTTCGAAAATCAAAAAATAATTTGCCAGAGAAACGAATGGGTTGAAATTGACACATGGAATAATTATTTTGATTATTTTTTATTATTCATTTTTCAAACACCCAAAAGGATAAGCCTTGAAAATTTCGAAATTGGAAAGAAGGATAAAGAGCTTTCGTTAGACTAACGTCAAAATTGGAAACTTTCCCGGACAAGATTATTGAAGATAGAACTTGCCATCCGGAAGCAAAGTGAAAGATGAGTTCAAACTCGATTCGAAGGAAACATTGCAAATTTGCTAAAGTGATCGATCTTCTCACCTCTATAAGTGATTTCACTTCTCATTTGTGCAATCATTCGATTTTGAGAAGAAAAGTTGTGAGAAAAGACTTGTTTAAGGCAAAAGGTTGAGAAAATCTGCAGCAAAGTGAAGGAAATATTTTGTTATCAGCTTGCATCGTGATTGTGATCATTTCTCCAAGAAGTCACAGGCAGATTTGCTTTGTCCATTTCATTCTAGCATAAGACTTCATCACTTATTTTTTTCCAGCTTGATTTTTGTTACGAAGTCTAAATTGATAACTAGCTGGAATGTCCTTCGAAGTAATTTAAATTTCGAATGCTGATTATTTCTCTACTTTTTCTTGCAGATCTATTTTCGAAGCAGTGAAGATGAAATTCGCCAGTAAAGGTGTGCAAACACAATCGAAGATCAAGTCCAAGTGGGAGCACGTTATAGACACTGATCTTGGCCACGTTGATCTCGAAGACTTCCGGAAGAGAATGTACGGGACTGATGGACGTCTGCCTACACCAATCGCCATGAGAATGATGCGCAATGGAATCATCCACGCAGCTGGATTTCCACCAGCTAAAGAATGTTCAGAACTGATTGTAGAATGCGCATTGCACTACAATGCACGAGACAGACAGATGGAAGCTCCTGACGGAAGAGTCCTTGCCTACTTGTCCGAGCCAGCAATCCAGGAAACCTTTGGAATTCCAGTGTACAATCGAACATCCTACCGCACCAAGGAAGATGCACTCAAACTTTATCAGAGCCAGCAAGATTTATGTGCATCCAACATAAACAAGAATTGGTTATTAATACCTAAGCCTACTGCAAGCAAGATGCCAAAGAAATTGATCAGAACCCACTTCAAAGAGGAATATGGTGACATTGTTCTGCTACTTAACAGAATTGTCGGCAATGCCCACAGCGCTCCTTTCGAAAATTGGATGTACTATTTTATTGATGAGATAATCACTGGGGTCAAGATGTTCAATTGGTCCAGAATGATTAGCGATAGCTTGCACGAGCAGTTAGTCAACTTTGAAGAGACCAAAACTTTTCACATGAGCTCATACATTGTATATTCACTTGCAAGATATTATAAGTATCCTGGTTTGACCTGCAAAGGCGTGGTTGGCAATGGCCAAGGGCAATTCAAAGCCTACGATTGTTACCCACAGCTGCAACTGAAAGAGAAGTCTCATTTCCGGCAAGCTCAAGATGCCTTCTTAATGTATATCACCCGGCTTCTTCAAGGCGGAACGCACCAAAGACTCTCACATGAAGCCAAAAGCCTAATCAGTCGGTATGGATTCTGGTTCATTCAGTATCCTAAGTTCACCTACATCAGAATCCAAGGATTCTCAGGAAATCCTTATAGACTTCCTATCTATCCGACCAACAAGATGGTATTGCTGGAAGTGCTGAGGCAATTAGAAACGTATCAGAACATACAAAGACCAAAACAGAAAGCTGCTGTCACCTTTCCGTTTTTCATCGGCAACATGGAGGAGTCATGCCCGACAGCACAAGCGGCAGAAGTTGCTCGACTAGAAATTCAACAATATCCTTTCATATCATACAAATCGAGGAACAATTTTGATCCGCTCCATCACATCAGAACTGTGGACGGAGAGAGGTATCAACATCGGGTTGACTTAGAGGACTTCTGGGCTAACGCAGCAGATGAATATGACGTAAGAAGAAGGTTGTGGTCAAGGTTGCCATTGAGCATGATAAGGGCGACAGAGCTTTTCAAAGTACCCGATCAACTTCAAGATGATGGAATATACGTGCAGCCAGGCTTCAAGGAGAATGAGCCACTTCCTCCTATAAAATGGTTTGAACCTGAGATGGGTGACCTAACAACTTTGATGCGCCCTGTTTTCAAGTACTCTCAGTGGTGGATAGATCGGCAGGAAGAAGTCCTAAAATAGAGAAATGTGCATTTCACCTACGAGTTGATGGGCGATACTGAATCATGTTCTTCAAACGCCGGTGCATCTCGTGCAGATGGACCAACAGATGCTGCCAATTCAAGAAAGAGAAAGGAAGTTGATAAATCTGCAAGACAAGAGCGGATAAAATGGTAGATGAAGGGCCTCCTCGGAAGAAGCACAAGTCTAAACCTCTTCAGTCGGCCACTTCCAGGAACATAGAAGAAATGCTCGCCTTGGATAGAGAATCCTTGGAAAATGCTAATATCCCTTCTCCTGTCGAAAACGCGGAGCCTATACAAATAGAAGATGATGATCAACCTTCTCCAACAAGCACAGAAATCTTAGAATCGGATAATGATACGGACATTATGGATGGAGAATTCGAGGAAGGAATGATTTCCGCCCTCAAAGGCATCCAAGATGACCCATACGTCCAAGAAATCCAGGGTATGCAATTGGCCCAAGAAATTCAAAGTATGCCAGAGATTCAGGGAGAGCAGGAAGTGCAAGATATACAGGACGTCCAAGATCAACAGGAGGACGGAATTGAACAGCCAACAATCCCAGAGTGGCTGAGGGAAAGATTGAAAAGAAAGGCGCCAGTAGAGGTTCCTGAGGAAGACAATGACGCAGATTTTCTGGCAAGACTAGAGCAAACTGCCCCGAGAAAGAAGGCCAAGAAATTCTCAACCATCCAGAGAGATGAAACCGGAAATCGCACAGTGCAAATTGCAATACCTACAGCCGACAAGTTCCAAGATGAAATTGCTCCTGATGAATATGCTATCACGACCATCGACATGGGTCCAACAACAAAAGAACAAGAGGTCGAAGACTTGGACAATTCCATGGCCACCATCAAGTTCAGGTTAGAAAAAGAAGTTGCCAAGAAGAAAGAGTATAAAAAAGAAATTCAGCGCCTAAAAGATTACATCCAACACTTGACCAAGCCCCTGAACGAAGGTGACCAAGCAGCGCTTCCACCTCCAAATTCTTCACAAGAACCAGGTGCAAATTTTGAAGAAGAGCTGACAACGGCGAGGGAAGCTAAGGGTTGGATGGATAAAAGGAAAGAAGAGGCATTGGTATTTGCAGAAAAGTTGGCACAAGTAAATGAGCAGGCTTCCTTTGTGCTATCACGAGTTGCAGACATGTCAGAATCATGGAATAATCTCGAAGATATTCAGAGCAGGATCATCCCATGTATCCGGGAATTGAAGAACATCTCGAAGCAAAGGTTGATCGAAGACAAGGTTATTGAAGCCGGAGCAGCGTATGACTTCAATTGATGGTATTACGCTTTGATCTCAAGGAAAGGAGTCCTCGAAAAAGTGAAGCAGGATGGTGTCAGAATTGAGGAACAAGCAAAGGAAATTCAGAGTAAAATTTATGGAATGGCTGCCAATATACTCGACAAGGAGATTGTTAGAAAGAAACACTTGCGGCCAAAGATTTTGAAAGAACAATTACAGAAAATTTTCTCCACCACCAGGCCAATCATGAAAGAAGGCTTCACCAGAGTACTCGACTTCATGGCCATCAGAAGTTCTTTCTTGCTGCAGGAACCAGCATGGGCGAATATTTTTGCAGAGTGTGCCAAGAACTTGGATTTGCTGGAGTACAATGTCAGCATGCTGCCCGACATTGCCATGGAAGAGGTCGACCTGATAGTGTTCAGGTTCGCCGAACGTGAGGCTGCACAAGTGGATAAGGATGCCACTCCAGTTGTCTAGAGTTCGCTTCAGTTAACTAATTGAGGTTTTAGAAACCCTAATTAGGGTTTAGTTCTGTTTAATCTGGGCCATTGATCTTGAATCAATCTCAGCCGTTCATTGTAATCTGAAAAACTATATAAACCCCCCCACCCCCTCGCTCTCTCAGATTATTAGAAGGATTAGAGATAATTAGAGCATTAGAGATTAGAGATTGGAGATTTGAGATAGTTAGATTGTAGAAATAAAGAGAGTTTTTATGAGATTGTTGTGAAAACACTACTTTGATAATGAAGCTCAAATGCATGAGGTGCCTTGAATACTTGATTGTTGAATAGTTGCATGGTCGCATATTTTCTCTCTCTTAGTAAATTTGAATTAAGATGTGTGTTAGAAGAATGATAGATTGATAACGGAGATTGGTGAAACCGAGCTCATACTTTCTTTGAGTGGATGACTTCACTCAATGTGCAAAGTTAGACTGAGCTTTCATTGTGGATGCTTAACTTCTGTTTGAATAATTGTTGTTCGATTTGATGGTAATTATTCATTACGTGAAAATCACAAGCACATTCCTAGAAGATTGCACTTGCTCTACGTAGTTGTCGTTTAACGTGGCGAAACAGAGTATGGTTTATTTGGTTTCATTTAATCCTCGTCTTCTCTTGATTTCCTAGGAATAGTATAGGATCTCTAAAACCCTTAATCTTTTTCATTTTTTTTAAAATCAAAAAACCCAAAATGATACTGCATTTATGTCTCCGCTTTTCTGAATAACTTGCAAAATCTTAATTGTGCCCACAGCAAATCACATCCATACCACAGAGCCTATCCGCGTTCATCTTAAACATTGGAATTACCCTATGACCTCACTTGCAATCTTAGCATAGGAAGTAGTTTTTCAAGAGAGAATAGAGCATCTGTGACACTTTGTTCTAAAATGTTTGTTGTGTCATAAAACACGCATCAACAGGCCCCATTTATAGAAGCCCTGTAATTTATCTAAAAATGAGACTAGCTACAGAATATTGTTTCAGTCACAAACATTGTCTCAATTGTTGAATCTGAATTGGTCAATCTCCAAATTGACCTTGTCACTATTATGTTGGGTGCTTCTTCCATGCAAACTAAGGATCTACACATGAAAGAATTGTAACAAGAATCGTGCCATGAGTTAGCATGTGCACTGCAGTGTGCCCAGTGCAGTCACAGCTTGAACCACAGTCCAAGTCACAGGATTTGCCATGAGTCTGAGGAACCGTAGGATACTACTATAGCAACAATATTTACTACAACTTTCTATTGCCACCCAGCATGTAAATATTGAGTGCAAAATTCAATTCTCCGAGAGATAGATGTCAATCTGCCTTTACATGGATTTAAGCTAAAATTCAAACTAAATAATGTTCGTTTGATTAGTGAGTATTGACGCAATCATGATTTGGAATGTCATACCAAGCAATCTAACCATTTATCACAACCCCATCTCTTCTCAATATATTTGTATCCTCACATATCGAGAGCTAATCATCACCTGTCTTTGGTTGGGTCAAAGTTGTCATTTCCTTCTGTGGTGCACTAATTTTTTGTGCATTCTTTGGTTCATTCACTGTACATTTCATTCTTCCTACTTGATTCTCTGTTTGGTAGTTGTTGAAGTAGCACATCAGGCATTCTCTTGATTATCCCATCTGAGCACCCACTAATAGTTAATTTCCTTTGAGGAAAAGATGCATTATAGCAATCTTTGATGTACAAGGATGTAGACCACAAAGCAAAATGGACAAAAGCACAAATGTAATGAAGCACCAAATGTTTTACAGTTTACCCACCAACAGTTAACAGCTTTAAAGGTAAGACATATTACAGCTTTATTGTATTCTTTCTTTGTAATATAGAATGGAGCATATTTAAGAGCTTCCAGAAACATTTGTCCCTGAGAAGCAATTCTCTAACAATCATTTTTATGGTAGGGCTTAAATGAATAAAAGACTATTGGATTAGAAGAATCACAAATGAAAACAAAAAAGGGGGAGTAATCCATTGGCAGTGACATGCAATAAATTTACGTGTAGAAGTCATCACCACAGGATATGTCCCTTTACACTATGCAATTGATTTCTAATCTTCATCTTAATATAAATGTAATGTCTTTATCTTAATACAAATGTAATGAAGAAAGACTGGAGGGAATAAAGCTAGACTACATAGTAGAGAATGCTTTAACAACTGTTAGAAACTTACCATAGGACCCCTCCATACAATTGGAGCGTCTTTTTCTGTGAGGAATCCCATTGAAATACATTTAACCCCATAATTCTCCATAGGCACCATCTTCATATCTACAGAAAGCCACTCCAAGATCAAGCATTTTTCTTAAAATGGTACCACCTTTTCTCTCTACCACACATGCAACCAGAAAAACCAAGAACGCAAAAAAAAGAAACAAAGAGGGAGAATAATAGCAGGGTGATATTCGAGAAAGAAGTGAATGGATAGACAGATACTAAGGGTAAATCTAGATGAAATAAGAAACAAGGTAACAAAATAGAGGCTAGAGGTTAGGGATGAACTCAGATTGAAGGGATGAAAACATGGCCTATTATCATAAAAAATCGGTAAATGAGAAATCAAAAGTAAGGGGATTGCCATATTAAACATTAAGCTTTTTCAATTGAGGAATAAGAAAGAGTTAGAAAGAAAAATGGTACAATAAATCTCCCCAAAAAACAGAGAATAAAATTGAGAAAAGACAAATAAAAGAGAATATGCAGATTTTGTGAAATTTCTTTTCAACCAACCTTTCTTCAAAACCAGTATGATTAACTAGCACACTGTACTTTTCAAATCAATATACATAAAAATCAATCTATGGAAAACACAATGCTTTAAACAGCCTGATGCTTATAAATGGATCGCAACCATGCAGCAATCTTAACAAACAAATAGCATGAAATTCAAAAGCTGTCAACCTGGTTGAGATCATGATTATGCACTACAAGTGTTGCACTGCAGTTTTCTCTTCTAAATAGTCATGCAGGGCTTTTCATGAGACATTGAATTCCCACCTTAATCCTGCATAGAACCTTCCGACATTTGTTCCGATATGGATTTGTTTTTTAGATCTTTCAGGGGAATTTTGGGCAGAAACCTCTCTTAAGCAAATCACGAATGCCATTTGGTAGTTTGTTGCAGACTCTGGCCACACCTTGCCATAATATCTTCCAAGCTACAGATGCATATGCGTAAATATCAAATTAGATAAACCCTTGCCAGAAAAAATTAAAATAATGCACGCTGGTAATGTTTGGATGCAGCCAATTGATTACAAGAACATTTTGTTTAATTATAATCTGTTGTCAATATAACCACCTTATCGAAGCTTTCGCATTATTGCAGCCGGAAGTACCTTCTGCTCAACAAATCTTTTCATTCCAGGTTTAGTCTTCTGTTCCTGGTCCTCAACAATATAAAGCCTCTATTCCTTTAAGGTTCAGCCTTATGTTCCTGTTCCCCAACAATTTAAGTTAAAGTGTGTGTTGTAAAGATAAGCTTTCTGCCCTTTCTACTTCTGCATCAAGGATTTCTCATAACCCATATGGTATTCTTCCTCAAGAGGTGGTGCCTTCTAAAATAATTGACATTCCTCATCTGATGTCCCTCATGATACCTTTGTTGATCTTGCAAAAATGGCTACAAGCCTGTTAAAACTCGGCACTCTTTTGGTCCTACGGTATCTGTTCTTTCACTCACCCATGAAGCCTCCAAAGAGGATGCTGGTGGCAAGAACAAGAATCAAAGTCCCAATACCGGATGATCATGTTGATGATATAGCGTTGGTCTTAATCCTTCTATCGAATTAATAAAGCAAATAAATATAGCCATGGCTATATATTTATTTGGAGCTGACTTTGTGAAGAGGTGCTTCACTCAAATAACAAATCATACTTTATTTAATGTAGCCAACATAAATAGAATGATCGCCACCTTTTAAGAGACACATCTTTTTGATAAGAGGCCGACTTATCTTGGAGAGACGCATTGGTTGGTGAAGAGCATATCGACTAGTATTTATAGAGGGTGCTGCTCTCTCCTTTATCATTCATTAATTATCATTCAGTCAAGTGCGTACAATTCAGAAAGGAGTTCGATATCACAGCAGATCATTATATTGTTCTTCAAGGAATTCGATATACTTCATTTGGTTGTATACTTGCATCAAGTGTGGTGCAACCATCTCTACATCTGATCGGCCTTGTGATTAGCCTCATTGTAAAGTGAATTGCTATTCATTATTCAATATATAAGTGATATATTGTTGCTGGGTTTTTTCTCCCTCAAGTAGGAGGGTTTTCCCAAGGTATATGGTGTGTTCTATTGTTTGAAATTGCTCTATTTCTGCTTATTTAAATTCTGATCCTAAAATTAACAGATCAGACCTACTCACCCACCAAATTTGTGTTCTGAAAAGCAGATAAAAGAAGATAGCTCATCAGGACCAAGCATTTCTTTGTTTTATGTGACGCTGATTTGGAGCCAAGCTCGTGAGAAAAGGAGAGAAGAATGCAGTTTGCTGCAAGCTCCAATGATTGTCATTTACCTCTCTAAATCATAGAAACATAAATCCTCAAAAAATCGCAAAAATCACAATTTTTAAAAAAAAATTGGTCGAAACAATTTTTTTCCCAAAAAATGCCAATTTAATCAACCGTGATTTTCAATGATTTTAAAGGGTTTAAATCGTGTAAAAATCACAAAAAAATTGCCCAACCAACCTGTCACAAAACCCTAACCACGTGAAATCACTATTTAATCAAGTTTTTTTGTTAATTTTTAGCACAAAACTGAGCGTTGGCTGTTGGGACGTGGTTCGCCATCAAAGATTCACTAGATTTCATTAGGTTGCTGAGGCAAATTGTAGGTAGGCAACCTTGAATGAACGTCTATTTCTAATAGATGTTAAGGACATTAAAATAGAGACACGTTCTTTGGTATGCTTCTATGTTTGATGTTAAGGTTATTAACATGGAATGGTTAAGAGATGTGCTTTTCTTTTTTCTCTATATTCCACACTACTATCGTTTTCCTTAGGCTTGTAGTAATGCTTTCCATGTATAAGAGTCTTATTTTTTTAACATATTTGAACCTTATAAGAGTACTTGCCAAAAGTAAATATAGAAAGCCAAACTAAATTGAAATGAAACTCTATTGGCTCGATATCAACCTAAAGAGGCTTGTTTTCTTTGAATTCTTGTGATCTAAACTATTCAAAAGAATTTTAACATTTCAATTGTCAACAATAATACCAAGGTGGTTGTTTAGATTATCAAGGTTAGGGTGGCACAAATTTCCTTTACAGATGCTAACAAAGTGGGATAATTTGGAGCTTCAATTTGACATTGGCCATCAAGTTTTAATGACAAGCGGGTAGGGTACTGACAATTGAATAATCAAGTGGGAAGCATAAGTATATACATAATAGTATATAGACATTGTGGAATTGGAAGCAAAATGGTTCCTATCAAAAAGATAAAAATCAGCTTTTAGTGCTGAAAAATATGAACTATAGCAATATTTTATATCAAAATGAAGGATTGTTTTGGTTATATTTAAATTTCCTGTATATTTTGTTGGCTTAATGCTTTGTTAATTGGTGAAACTCGCTGCTTAAATGCATGCCCTGCACTTGTTTGGGAACTATATTCCATTAAATTCATGAAGTTTCCACAGTTCATAATAATATTGCGAAAATATTTCTGAATTAAAACTGTGTGCCAACTTTTACATAAAAAATTGGCACAGTTTTAATCCAGAAATCTTTTCGCAAAACTATATTCCATTTAGAACCATCATATACATGGAGATTCAAAAGGCTTGCAAGGAGTAAAATAGCAATACATGATAGCTTTAGACATATATAGTGTAGCATTCCATGCATGTTAAATAGGTATAAAGAAAACTAATACATGCCTTGAGAGAAGTCATGCCCTAGTCTTGTGGGCTTATCTTAATCCCTCCCGAAGCAAACCTTATATTTTTTCTTTAACGACCAGACAGATATCAACAACAACTATCCCATTGAAAGGGAATGTTCCTCGTGCTTTGATTTTCCATTGAGACTTGTACCTATAATCTCTCAAATTCTCAACTCAAGGTCCATTAATGTTTTTAACTCCATCATCCACTTATATGCAAAATCAAGGAAATTTTACTTGAATAATAATAGCTAAAATCGTGGCTCAAATAGTTGCTCTCTTCTTTTGTACTAGCAAGTCTTTATTATCTAATGGAAAAATATTTAACACTCCTTTTACTCTTTTACAAATCTGCTAAAATAGTTATCAATGAGAACATTTCAATATCATTTATGGTCTTTTGAGATTTAAGATTTTGTTTCAAAAGCATTTTCCATTACCCTATCTTGAGCTATTTGATTCAAAACCTATTAGTTTTAACTTTGCAATTGCTTTCTTTGTCATATAATTTCTCTTTCACACTCTTCATATAGTTCTCTTTGACATTGTTCTCAAAATTGCAGGTATTGTTAAATCACAAATATGAACCAATTGACTCCCATTTTGTAATTTATGATGTCTACTCAACAAAGGAAAACTGTCTTTTTAATGACTTTCTTGAGCCTGAGGATTTTGAGATCCTAGAGGCCAACTTGGATAGTCATGAGGTTGAACGACTTAGGAGAGGCTCTGAACCAAGAGCTTCATCATCAGGACCTGCAGCCCTCTAGCATATTTCTGTTTGTAGTAGCAAAGAGTCATTGCCTACGTTTTATTTTTTGGAACTTTGTACTTAGTTTATAGGTTGACTTTGTACGAACTATATTGTAATTGAAATTTTATCAACTGTAACCATCAAGTTATTATTTATGCACTATGAAGTATGCTTTGTGTAATGCAATGTAATTAGCAATATGAATATAAACAACAAAATCCTATTTTCTACAATTCATGGGTTAAACTTGTGATGTCCCCTCGCTAGACAGTTCTCGGGAACAGAGCGTTAGCCCTTTATTGGACCCTTGTGGGCTAGCCAGTTTGGATAGAGGGTCAGTGGTGCATTTTGGAGAGTTTGTTTGTTCGTGTTTTCAGTGGACAGTGTTTAGATCTTAGTGAGCGTTGGCATTCCAGGAGTTCATTGCTTCTGACGGCACGAGATTATCCTGTGATTTGAGCATTCTACGGGATTTTAAGTGATTAAGTTAATTTATTAACTTAAAACGCCCTTTTTATAAAGTCACCTTGACTTTATTTATATTTTTATCACTTAAATGAGAAAGGAGGATTATAATATTTCAATGACTTTAAATATTATAAAAGTGCGCCCAACTATTGGAAAGTGATATATTAAAATATTATAATATTTTGAAAACCTAAAATGGGCGTATCATTATGGAAATGCGTGCTTTGCATAAAGAGGCATTTTTGGCAATAGAAACTCACCTTTTGATTATTTCGAATTGCCTTGAGCATCTTTCTCTGAGCATTCTCCTGAGAGCAGGGTTTGATCATTGTGTCCATTGGAGAACGGGAAACTCTTCAATGTTGAGTACGTTTGAAGCTGTGAGAGATCAGCCGAATCCGTACAGTTGAGGGCTTCACACAGAAGTTCTACAGATTTCAGACAGAGTTTTACTTTGCAGTTGTTTATGCTTGATAATAACTGAGGGGTTCTTGGTGGCGTACTTCTTGCTTCTGGAATTCTTCTTCAGAGATTCATTTCCTTCTTGTTCATGGCCGTACGGCCTACCTTGGTTCTTGTGCCTTGAGAAAGGCGTGTGAAGCAGTTAAGGAAAACGCCTTCTTTTTGAGAGGGGTTTGACATCCATCTTGGGCGGCTAGCTATTACAGTGCTTTGTGACCAATTTCTGAGCTGGAGAAACCTTGTCTGGAGCTTGGGCGTGCTTTTATGCTGATTTTCACCATTTCCGGCTGTAGACCTGGCCAGTTTCTTATTTAAATAATCTGGAGCCTGATTGGTATGTTTATTGTTCCTAATCTATCTGTTGGTGTTTGATAATACATTTTGTACTTTCAATTTGAAGGAATAAGTTTAAATTTCTCTTTTGTGAGCAAAATATGCTGCGCCCCTTCTCTTCTTTCTACTAAGATTTCTCTAAAAAACTCTAAAAAAACACTTTAAAGATTTAAGAAAAGAGGGTTATGAACTGAGAGCCAGCAGGGCTCATCACAGTGGTATCAGAGCTCACATCCTGCCAGCTTGTGGGGTTTGAGAATTTATGAAGTCAAACAGAGAGGGTTTTGGTAAGTCCTATTTCAGAGGTGGCCCTAGAAATCAAAGAGGCGACCAGAATCCATTTCCACCATTTCCGTTTGCAGATCAGGAGGAGGAATTAGATTGGGACAATATGGCGAACAGGGCTGGAGAAAGTTCTCACAGAAATAACTGGGAGGATGAGGACAGAGAAGCCAAAGACGTGCTTAGAGGCATGGTTGCAGGGCAAGAGCAGGTTGCAACTATTCTTCAACAACTCAGCACGAATGTTCAGAATTTGTCATTAAACAGAGCTCGTAGTTTGGATTCAGATAGAGATGGCAGTATCCATAGACAGCCACAGAGGATTATAGATCCAGTACGCACCTATGAGAGAGCTACATTTCCCACGTTCACCAGAGATGATGCTGAGGAAGTGGATGAAGCTGAACAGGGTGGTGAAATAAATTTTGCAGATAATATTATGGCGATGCATGATGAGTGGGATAATTTGCCACCAAGGGTTAAGGAGCACCTTAACTTTGACAGGTTTATGAGCCAGAAGAGAGAGCACACCAGGAACAGGAATGACAGGCGTCCTAGACACAAACAGAGTGATCTTAAACAGGCAACCAGCAAACTAACTTTAGTACATTTTGATGGCAGTGGCAGAGTTACAGCACGTGCCTGGGTTAGTAAACTGGATACTTTCCTGACACTACGCCCCATGCCTGAGGTGGATGCTATTCGCTTTGCAGCACTTCATCTAGATGGCGTAGCACATGACTGGTGGATTCATGGCATGACTACCCTTCATCATGACAGGATTACCTCTTACCAGGAGTTTACTGATAGACTGGTAGAGAGATTTGACAGAAGGGATCCTGAGCTTTTCTTCAGAGATTTAGCACAGCTGAAACAGTTGGGTAGCTTGGAATCGTACATTGGTGAATTCCAAAGACTATCTGTTATGGTGACAGGGATCTCAGAGAGAAGGCTGGTCATATTATTTATTGAAGGTCTTTTCGAGCCCATGAAAGGTTGGATAAAAGCATTTGATCCACCTACCTTACAGGAGGCAATGAGGAAAGCTCGCAGCATGGAGCTATCTACACCTCGTAAGCCTTTTAGCTCGAGCTCGAAGCCTACAACATCATACACGGAAAATAAATCAGATCCAAAGAAGGCTGATAATACAGATCAGAAAAAGAAATTTGCAGCCCCTTTAGATCGAGAAACTATGAATGATTTGAGAAGGAGAAAACTCTATTTTTATTGCAAAGGTCCGTATGATTTTAATCACGATTGCCCCCTCAAACCAAAAGGGCAAAACAAGCATATGGAGTGGTTTTATGAGGAAGAACCATTGACTGATTTTTCTGATCAGCGTGCTCCAATCTATGATACAGATGGGGAAGAATCAGAAAATGAAGCAGAAATTGCAGAGGAAACAGAACTTAAGGAGGCTCATATGTCCAGCATGCAGAAAGAGGGTTCTTTCAGACTCCGTGGGATCCTAGCTGGTCAAAGGGTCATATCTCTCCTTGATACAGGTGCAACTCATAACTTCATCGATTCACGGTTAGTGGAGAAACGGGGTATTCAAACTGAGCAGTTTGAAGGCATACGTGTGAGGGTTGCAGATGGGAACACTCTCGATTGTGAGAGGATGATACCTGACTTGCCTTTGAAACTTAATAATTTTGAGTTCAAGGCAGATTTTTATGTTGTAAACATGGGTGGAACTGATTTAGTTCTTGGCATGAAGTGGCTTCATGCAATAGGAGAGTTCACGCTTAATTTGCGTGACATGGAGATGAAGTTCACCATTGATGGCACAAACCATGTTCTTAAAGCCATCAGGGACAGCAACCTTAGGGAGATTTCACTTCGGCGAATGGAGCGTTTGATTCGTAATGATATGGTAGAGTGGGCTGCTGAATGCAAGCTAATGCCTTCACAGTTGGATCAGCAAGCTTCTCCATACCATCCAGATGTGCAGGAACTTCGAATCAAACATGCGAAGGTATTCAGTGCTATTCCACCAGGCAGGCCTCCTGATAGAGGTATTGAGCATATTATAGAACTGGAGGAGGGCACGAAACCAATTATGATTACTCCTTACCGGCACCCCAAGCGTCTGAAAGATGAAATTGAGAAGACTATTCAGGAGCTGTTAGCTATGGGGCACATCAGGCCGAGTAAGTCACCCTTTGCTTCATCAGTTGTTTTGGTGAAGAAAAAGGATGGTACACTTAGAATGTGTATCGATTACAGAATGCTCAACAGGAAAACCATTAAGAACAGGTATCCTATTCCTCGGATAGATGAGTTGATAGACGAGCTTCATGGAGCTTGCTACTTCTCAAAGATTGATTTGAGAACAGGTTATCACCAGATCAGAGTCCGAGAAGAGGACATAGAGAAAACGGCGTTCAGATGTCACTGTGGACACTTTGATTTTTTGGTTATGCCATTTGGGTTAACCAATGCTCCAGCCACGTTTCAGTCGACAATGAACAGGGTTTTCCATCCTCATTTGAGGAAATTTGTTTTAGTGTTCTTCGACGACATCCTGGTTTATAGTAAATCATGGGAAGAACATATGGTACACTTGGATGAGGTACTGAGTATACTTGACAGGGAGTCCTTGTATGCCAAGGAGTCCAAGTGTGCATTGGGCATGGCAGAACTTTTATATCTGGGACATATCATCAGCGGTGCAGGAGTCAGCATGGACCCAGAGAAGGTTCGAGCCATCATTGATTGGCCTACACCTGAGACTTTGACACAGCTCAGGGGATTTGTAGGATTGTGTGCTTTCTATCGTCGGTTTGTTAGTGGGTTCTCGCGGCATGCTGCGCCACTAACCGATTTGACTAAGAAAGGTGCTTTTGAGTGGACTCCACTAGCACAAGCGTGCTTTGAGAAGTTCAAACTTCTCATGACTTCGTGTCCTGTTTTGGCTTTACCGGACTTCACTAAACCCTTTGAGTTACATTGCGATGCCAGTGGTGAGGGTATTGGTGCAGTTATTATGCAGGATCGTCACCCTATTGCTTTTGAGAGCAGAAAGCTAAGAGGGCCAGAACGGAGTTTTAGTATCTATGATAAGGAAATGTTGGCTATCATGCATGCGATGGCCAAATTCAGGCAATACTTGATTGGTAGTAAGTTCACTGTGAAAACCGATCATAATAGTCTGAAGCATTTTCTTGGGCAGCGAGATCTTAATGAGAGACAACAAAAATGGGTCAGCAAGCTTCAGTCTTACGATTTTGACATCTCTTATGTCAAGGGCACTCAGAATGTGGTTGCTGATGCTTTATCTCGCCGTCCTCACTTGGGTTCTATTACATTGGTTTCAGAAGACTGGAGACACCTGATTGTAGCAGAGTATGCTAAGGACCCATGGGCCTCTAGCATAGTAGATGGATCAGTGTTGGATGACAGGTATTCACTTGTAGATGACCTTATCATCTACAAAGGGAGGATTTTATTGGTCCCAGGTTCTGAGATGAGGGACAGGGTTTTGAGGTCATTGCATGATTCACCCATGGCGGGACATCCCGGGTACTATAAGACCTATCGGCAGGTACGGGAGAGATTCTCTTGGAAGGGTCTCAAGTCCTATGTTCTCCAGTATGTCAGGGAATGTCTTGTTTGTCAGCAGAACAAGCAAGAGCACACATACCCTGCAGGTCTTCTACAGCCGCTTCCTATTCCTGAGAGGAAGTGGGATTGTTTATCCATGGATTTCATCACGGGCTTGCCAAAAGCTCAAGGGAAGGACAGTATTTTCGTGGTGGTAGATCGATTGACGAAATATGCACACTTTTTCGCAATCACTACTACACACACGGCTACTCAGATTGCTGATTTGTTCTTCCGAGAGGTATTCAGGCTGCACGGTTTACCTCGCAGTATAGTTAGCGACAGGGACAGCAGATTTATGAGTAACTTCTGGCAGGAGTTATTCAAGCTTTGTGGGACAGAGCTCACCCCTAGTACCAGCTACCACCCCCAGACAGATGGGCAGACAGAGATCGTCAACAAATGGGTGGAAGGGTACTTGCGTAACTATAGTTCAGGGCAGCAGAAGGCATGGGTGAGGTGGTTATATTTATGTGAGTACTGTTACAACACCACCCATCACATGAGCATCCAGATGACACCATATCGAGCGTTATATGGATATGACGCTCCGAGCTTTCTTGATTTATTGCTGAGTGACAGTAGAGTTCCCAGTGCTGGTGATTTGTTACAGGAGAACCAGGATATTATGAGAGCACTTAGGGAAAATATTCAGAAAGCCCAAAATCAGCAAAAACAATATGCTGATCAGAGACGAGTAGAGCGGTCTTTCGAGATCGATGATTTGGTGTACCTGATGCTTCAGCCGTATAGGCAGTCTACCCTTCGCAAGAAGGGCTCCGAGAAACTTAAGCCGCGATACTATGGACCTTTCAGAGTTGTCAGACGTGTGGGTCAAGTGGCTTATGAGCTGGATCTTCCGGTGGACAGTAGAGTTCACAACGTGTTCCATGTGTCGCGCCTCAAAAAGGCGTTGGGACAACACGTAATTCCTTCTATTGATTTGCCACCCCTGGATGATGAGGGCAAATTAGTTTTGATACCTGAGGCCATTCTGGATTCCAGAGAGCGTCATCTTCGGAGGCGGGTCATCAGGGAATACTTGGTTAAGTGGAGGGATCTACCGGCAGAG
The DNA here is from genome assembly GCA_007258455.2 of Sequoia sempervirens. Taxonomy (NCBI): domain Eukaryota; kingdom Viridiplantae; phylum Streptophyta; class Pinopsida; order Cupressales; family Cupressaceae; genus Sequoia; species Sequoia sempervirens. Next base: position 5,609 of record VDFB02267621.1, on the reverse strand, counting down.
GATGCGACGTGGGAGAGTGACAGTGTTCTTCAGCATCCAGCTTTGAGTTTGCTTGTGGACAAGCAAATTCGGGGAGGGCGGACTGTGATGTCCCCTCGCTAGACAGTCTCGGGAACAGAGCGTTAGCCCTTTATTGGACCCTTGTGGGCTAGCCAGTTTGGATAGAGGGTCAGTGGTGCATTTTGGAGAGTTTGTTTGTTCGTGTTTTCAGTGGACAGTGTTTAGATCTCAGTGAGCGTTGGCATTCCAGGAGTTCATTGCTTCTGACGGCACGAGATTATCCTGTGATTTGAGCATTCTACGGGATTTTAAGTGATTAAGTTAATTTATTAACTTAAAACGCCCTTTTTATAAAGTCACCTTGACTTTATTTATATTTTTATATCACTTAAATGAGAAAGGAGGATTATAATATTTCAATGACTTTAAATATTATAAAAGTGCGCCCAACTATTGGAAAGTGATATATTAAAATATTATAATATTTTGAAAACCTAAAATGGGCGTATCATTATGGAAATGCGTGCTTTGCATAAAGAGGCATTTTTGGCAATAGAAACTCACCTTTTGATTATTTCGAATTGCCTTGAGCATCTTTCTCTGAGCATTCTCCTGAGAGCAGGGTTTGATCATTGTGTCCATTGGAGAACGGGAAACTCTTCAATGTTGAGTACGTTTGAAGCTGTGAGAGATCAGCCGAATCCGTACAGTTGAGGGCTTCACACAGAAGTTCTACAGATTTCAGACAGAGTTTTACTTTGCAGTTGTTTATGCTTGATAATAACTGAGGGGTTCTTGGTGGCGTACTTCTTGCTTCTGGAATTCTTCTTCAGAGATTCATTTCCTTCTTGTTCATGGCCGTACGGCCTACCTTGGTTCTTGTGCCTTGAGAAAGGCGTGTGAAGCAGTTAAGGAAAACGCCTTCTTTTTGAGAGGGGTTTGACATCCATCTTGGGCGGCTAGCTATTACAGTGCTTTGTGACCAATTTCTGAGCTGGAGAAACCTTGTCTGGAGCTTGGGCGTGCTTTTATGCTGATTTTCACCATTTCCGGCTGTAGACCTGGCCAGTTTCTTATTTAAATAATCTGGAGCCTGATTGGTATGTTTATTGTTCCTAATCTATCTGTTGGTGTTTGATAATACATTTTGTACTTTCAATTTGAAGGAATAAGTTTAAATTTCTCTTTTGTGAGCAAAATATGCTGCGCCCCTTCTCTTCTTTCTACTAAGATTTCTCTAAAAAACTCTAAAAAACACTTTAAAGATTTAAGAAAAGAGGGTTATGAATTGAGAGCCAGCAGGGCTCATCACAAAACTCTATTTTATTTGTTCTCTATATCTCTATGCTATGGAATGCCCTTAAATTTCGGAAAAAAAAAAGTAGTTTTTGTCTCTTTTTCTACAATTTTTTACCTTTTTTTTTAAATCTGATTTTTTCTCAATTTTTTCAAAAAATCTTATGCTTTTGGTTTGCTGATTTTTTCCCCAAACAATTTTTGCTGCTATGCTCTAAATGTCTATAAACGGCAAACTGAAAAGTAAGATTTAGCAGGAAGGATCTGATCTTGTGCTTTAGCAAAATGAAATTTGTCATCCAGAACCTGTGAAATAGAGTGTTCGAGACATTCAAAAATTCCCTTTTTAGCTAAAGTATTGTCTCTATTTGGGCCAGACCTGGCCAGTAGTTGACTTTCTTCTCCCAATACAGATTGGGAGGTCCAGCAACTTAATGGAATCAAACCAAGCTTGCCCTAAAGAATTCTTCTATGCACTATAGGCACATCATTGGCTGATTTGTTTCTCTGTAGATTCCTTCTTTGACTCTTGAGATAACTTCAAGGGAGCTAAAAAGGATGGATGTCTTAAGTCTCTAGAGAGCTGATTATATCCGTAGGTGACTTCAATGCCCACAGATTTTTATCAGAAAAGTGCTTTTTGTCTTAATTCACTTATTGCAAAGCATTTCAATGAGTTCATATTGCATAACTCTTTGATTGATGTAATATTTTGCCAGGGCCAGTATACATGGTTTACAGTGCACAGCAATTGGACTACATTGCAGAAAAATTGGATTACTTTTTGGTCACAGATACTTGGCTGAATCACCAAGTATCTTACAATCTTGGATCATTTACAAATCCAGCTAAACATTTTGCTGGCTGTTGTGCCTTGTAAATTCTCTTTTAATTTTTATAATAGTTGGTTTTGTGTATCTGGATTCTGCATAGCCACAATCTTATTCAGACCTGGTGAGGGGAAACATAAGTACTTCATAGTTACAATATGTATCATCTTGCTTGTAAACTAAAATTTCTGACATCACAATTAAAAATCTCTGATAAACAATCATTTGCAAATATTTTTGAATATTTGCAACAGAAACAACATAAGTTCGCAGATTTCCAAATAACTACAATAGATGCTTTAGCTTATTCTGCAGAAATAGTATATGAAAACAGCTTGAACACGCAATGCAAAGAATAAATATTTTACAAGCATAATTTGTGAAACCCTTGGGTAGCAGAGGGAGATTGTAATAGTGAATAGTGAATACCGTGGATTTGAAACTCAGCAAGTACTAGCAAGTTTTCCAGCAGGGCAAGCAACTTGCCCACAACTCACAAGCTGAGTTGGCTGAAAAATTCACAAGTTAGTAGGCAAGTTTCCCACCAAGACTCACTTGGACCTGGCAAGCCTGACAGGAAGACCCTGCATAAAAGCCTGGTTTTTTTTCTTTCTTCATCTTTTTTGTCTTCAGTAATTTGGATCTCAGCAGTTTGAATTAATTGTCAGGTGATTGGAAGGATTTATCGACAGTTGGTTAGAAGCAATAAAATTATCAAGAAGGGCATGTGCTGTGAAGGTCCCTGTAGCCCTCAAAACTCCACTCTAGTTTTAAAGGCAGATAATAAAAAGTTGTCTTGGGCTCCACCCAGTGGAAAGGCAACATTTTTTTCCCTTTGTTTGAATTGAAATAAAAAAAATTGAATTTTTTTCCCTGCTTTTATGAATATTTCAGCAATTTTTAGTTTCTCAAGTTTTTTCCAAGCAATTGAATTCAAAGAGGATCCTGAGGTGCATCAAGGCATATTGTATTTTGAAATTTGGTATGTTAAGATGATCTTTAGCTAGTTGGTAACACAAATTGACATTGGGACAGATTGAATTTATAACAGGGAGCCAACAATAGGATATCTTTGGTCTTAGAACAGGAGCAATATCTTGGGTGATCATGAAAAAAGAGATTATTGTTTATCTCCAACAGAAATAGATACAAGGCTGCTATTTTTGCTGCATATGAGACAGTTTGGTTGATTCCGGTTATGTCAAGAGAACCTCCATGTATATTTTGTGTTGATCAAGATGTGCTCAAACTGGTCAAAATCCAGTATTATGTGGTACCAAGCACATAGAGGTTCGTTTCCATTTTATTCATTCAGTAGCAAAAAAATATATTATTGAGCTAATATATTGTTCAACTAGGAGCAAATGGCAAATAAGTTCACAAAACGTCTTTGTATTGAATAATTATTCAATTGAGGCATAAACTTTTCATGTTTTCATATATCACCATCAAAGAAGGGTGTTTGAATATGTAGTTATAATATAATAGCATAAAAGTAACTAAAAATAAATTGACATAGGGCAGCTAAACTTTCTCTCTCCATTTTTTGAGTTTATCTCCTATCTTTGTTTGCCTTTCTCTAAGAACAAGCTGAATTTTGAACTGCGGAAACTAGGCAGCTTAATTTACCTACTCACAACAAAAAATTAAAATAAGTTGCAGACCTGCAGATGTCGTTTTGGTCTTTCATGATATGTTGGACAAGGCTGTGGTGTCAAAATGGACCCAATAACCAAGGCATCATCCAAGCTGACCAAGATTGGAGTATGATGCATTCAGGACTGATAACACCTACAAAATATTCAAACATCCATTCCTAAACACAAGGGGAGAGAGAGAGAGAGAAAGATAGAGAGAGACAGAGAGAGAGATGAGAAATAAAACCTTATTCCATTACCCTTGCTCCCTTTCCATGGTTGAGAGGAAGATGAAAAAATCATCAAAGGGAAGAGATAAAGAGGTTGCAGCTCTTTCAATAGCTGAGAGGAGTTGTAGATAGCTTCCATGCTTCAAGTGAGATTCTTTTGCTAGAGTTATTTCTCTCATTGAGTTTCCCCCAGACAAATTTTCATGCCCACTCATGTGATTTCCTTAATTTTGTTGTTCATTACATTCATTTATATATTTTCCATTGTTGTACATGAAGAGTATGAGTGACGGTATTTTCATATTGCAAAAAGGACGAGTAATTGGTGTACATAGTGTTATGAGCATTGTTTCAGCATAACCACATTTATTTCACCTATCTAAATAATTGATCTCATCTTTTATAACATCCATTTCCATTATGAGAGCATGAGCATCAGCCTAATAATATAGACTTGTATTTCCAGTATGAACAAGTTAGAACCAACACAAAGGATATATATGGCAGTTTAGAACTGTAGCACACATCGAATTTCAGTCAATGCATATTGAAATTCGGTAGTTTATTAACTGGATCAAAAACGTAGGAAACTGAAGTTCTGTTTTGAAGATTTGTATCAGGAATAGCTTGAGCAAATTATAGATCAATATGTCAAAAAATCAGAAAGCCTTGGTGAAACTTTGGGAGCTGAACCACCTGTATAAGGGCATCTAACTAAAAAATTTGTAGTAATCATGCTCTGCTGTCTGTGTGGTACTGTAACTCAACCTACTGTTAATTCAAAAAATATTAACTCTGCAAGCAAGAATCTTCACTTACAAGGATAGCTTATTGCATCTTCATCTGGATATCATTCCAGATGGGGTTTTCACACCAGAGTCCCAGAAATTCTTCAAAAGATAATGCCAATTGAGCTATGACAATCAAGTTAGATCCCATAACAGATTTGAACAAACTTCTAAATGGTGTAGACTTGATGCCAAGTTTACATGAGACTTAAGCCTGGAATCACTTGGTCGTACAAGTTTTTTCATCTGGTATAGATCATCACATCATTACAACTAAAACAATAATGGCATGTCAACTGTAATTAAATAAGGAAATGATGGTGTTCCTGAAAATATAAATGTCATTCACAAGAGTGAAAATATATGCCATCTACACAGAAAAACAAGCACTAATCATACAGAATTTGTACGGCAAGGATATGCCAAAAGCTTATATTTCCAACTACTGTATAGCACCTCGCAATACTAATATTAAATGACGATAGAAAACACAAAATACTAGACGATGAAAGGAAGGTGTACTCTAAAATACATACACTAAGAAGTTAATGTTGGGAAATGTGTCTCAACCTTGCTCTTAATGTTAATATTACAAAACATGTGATTTTCGGGTATAAAATGGAAAAATTTCCTGTTACTTAGTTTTTGGCCAAAATAAAAACTTCTTATTGTTCCGCACCACCTACAGGGTACCAATTGCATAGATCCCCTTCGAATACTTTGATTTTATAAAAAAAAAATTTAAAAAGCATAATCGGCCCACCAGATCAAAAGTTGTGGCCCCTGGAAATTTGTGTAGGAAATGTAAAAAGTTGTTGGACACATAAA
>VDFB02267620.1:0-25274 GCA_007258455.2 Sequoia sempervirens | reverse complement strand
GACTACATTGCAGAAAAATTAGATTACTTTTTGGTCACAGATACTTGGCTGAATCACCAAGTATCTTACAATCTTGGATCATTTACAAATCCAGCTAAACATTTTGCTGGCTGTTGTGCCTTGTAAATTCTCTTTTAATTTTTATAATAGTTGGTTTTGTGTATCTGGATTCTGCATAGCCACAATCTTATTCAGACCTGGTGAGGGGAAACATAAGTACTTCATAGTTACAATATGTATCATCTTGCTTGTAAACTAAAATTTCTGACATCACAATTAAAAATCTCTGATAAACAATCATTTGCAAATATTTTTGAATATTTGCAACAGAAACAACATAAGTTCGCAGATTTCCAAATAACTACAATAGATGCTTTAGCTTATTCTGCAGAAATAGTATATGAAAACAGCTTGAACACGCAATGCAAAGAATAAATATTTTACAAGCATAATTTGTGAAACCCTTGGGTAGCAGAGGGAGATTGTAATAGTGAATAGTGAATACCGTGGATTTGAAACTCAGCAAGTACTAGCAAGTTTTCCAGCAGGGCAAGCAACTTGCCCACAACTCACAAGCTGAGTTGGCTGAAAAATTCACAAGTTAGTAGGCAAGTTTCCCACCAAGACTCACTTGGACCTGGCAAGCCTGACAGGAAGACCCTGCATAAAAGCCTGGTTTTTTTTCTTTCTTCATCATTTTTGTCTTCAGTAATTTGGATCTCAGCAGTTTGAATTAATTGTCAGGTGATTGGAAGGATTTATCGACAGTTGGTTAGAAGCAATAAAATTATCAAGAAGGGCATGTGCTGTGAAGGTCCCTGTGGCCCTCAAAACTCCACTCTAGTTTTAAAGGCAGATAATAAAAAGTTGTCTTGGGCTGCACCCAGTGGAAAGGCAACATTTTTTTCCCTTTGTTTGAATTGAAATAAAAAAAATTGAATTTTTTTCCCTGCTTTTATGAATATTTCAGCAATTTTTAGTTTCTCAAGTTTTTTCCAAGCAATTGAATTCAAAGAGGATCCTGAGGTGCATCAAGGCATATTGTATTTTGAAATTTGGTATGTTAAGATGATCTTTAGCTAGTTGGTAACACAAATTGACATTGGGACAGATTGAATTTATAACAGGGAGCCAACAATAGGATATCTTTGGTCTTAGAACAGGAGCAATATCTTGGGTGATCATGAAAAAAGAGATTATTGTTTATCTCCAACAGAAATAGATACAAGGCTGCTATTTTTGCTGCATATGAGACAGTTTGGTTGATTCCGGTTATGTCAAGAGAACCTCCATGTATATTTTGTGTTGATCAAGATGTGCTCAAACTGGTCAAAATCCAGTATTATGTGGTACCAAGCACATAGAGGTTCGTTTCCATTTTATTCATTCAGTAGCAAAAAAATATATTATTGAGCTAATATATTGTTCAACTAGGAGCAAATGGCAAATAAGTTCACAAAACGTCTTTGTATTGAATAATTATTCAATTGAGGCATAAACTTTTCATGTTTTCATATATCACCATCAAAGAAGGGTGTTTGAATATGTAATTATAATATAATAGCATAAAAGTAACTAAAAATAAATTGACATAGGGCAGCTAAACTTTCTCTCTCCATTTTTTGAGTTTATCTCCTATCTTTGTTTGCCTTTCTCTAAGAACAAGCTGAATTTTGAACTGCGGAAACTAGGCAGCTTAATTTACCTACTCACAACAAAAAATTAAAATAAGTTGCAGACCTGCAGATGTCGTTTTGGTCTTTCATGGTATGTTGGACAAGGCTGTGGTGTCAAAATGGACCCAATAACCAAGGCATCATCCAAGCTGACCAAGATTGGAGTATGATGCATTCAGGACTGATAACACCTACAAAATATTCAAAACATCCATTCCTAAACACAAGGGGAGAGAGAGAGAGAGAAAGATAGAGAGAGACAGAGAGAGAGATGAGAAATAAAACCTTATTCCATTACCCTTGCTCCCTTTCCATGGTTGAGAGGAAGATGAAAAAATCATCAAAGGGAAGAGATAAAGAGGTTGCAGCTCTTTCAATAGCTGAGAGGAGTTGTAGATAGCTTCCATGCTTCAAGTGAGATTCTTTTGCTAGAGTTATTTCTCTCATTGAGTTTCCCCCAGACAAATTTTCATGCCCACTCATGTGATTTCCTTAATTTTGTTGTTCATTACATTCATTTATATATTTTCCATTGTTGTACATGAAGAGTATGAGTGACAGTATTTTCATATTGCAAAAAGGACGAGTAATTGGTGTACATAGTGTTATGAGCATTGTTTCAGCATAACCACATTTATTTCACCTATCTAAATAATTGATCTCATCTTTTATAACATCCATTTCCATTATGAGAGCATGAGCATCAGCCTAATAATATAGACTTGTATTTCCAGTATGAACAAGTTAGAACCAACACAAAGGATATAGATGGCAGTTTAGAACTGTAGCACACATCGAATTTCAGTCAATGCATATTGAAATTCGGTAGTTTATTAACTGGATCAAAAACGTAGGAAACTGAAGTTCTGTTTTGAAGATTTGTATCAGGAATAGCTTGAGCAAATTATAGATCAATATGTCAAAAAATCAGAAAGCCTTGGTGAAACTTTGGGAGCTGAACCACCTGTATAAGGGCATCTAACTAAAAAATTTGTAGTAATCATGCTCTGCTGTCTGTGTGGTACTGTAACTCAACCTACTGTTAATTCAAAAAATATTAACTCTGCAAGCAAGAATCTTCACTTACAAGGATAGCTTATTGCATCTTCATCTGGATATCATTCCAGATGGGGTTTTCACACCAGAGTCCCAGAAATTCTTCAAAAGATAATGCCAATTGAGCTATGACAATCAAGTTAGATCCCATAACAGATTTGAACAAACTTCTAAATGGTGTAGACTTGATATGCCAAGTTTACATGAGACTTAAGCCTGGAATCACTTGGTCGTACAAGTTTTTTCATCTGGTATAGATCATCACATCATTACAACTAAAACAATAATGGCATGTCAACTGTAATTAAATAAGGAGATGATGGTGTTCCTGAAAATATAAATGTCATTCACAAGAGTGAAAATATATGCCATCTACACAGAAAAACAAGCACTAATCATACAGAATTTGTACGGCAAGGATATGCCAAAAGCTTATATTTCCAACTACTGTATAGCACCTCGCAATACTAATATTAAATGACGATAGAAAACACAAAATACTAGACGATGAAAGGAAGGTGTACTCTAAAATACATACACTAAGAAGTTAATGTTGGGAAATGTGTCTCAACCTTGCTCTTAATGTTAATATTACAAAACATGTGATTTTCGGGTATAAAATGGAAAAATTTCCTGTTACTTAGTTTTTGGCCAAAATAAAAACTTCTTATTGTTAAATTTCATGATCAGATGTAATGCACAGAAAATTAAATTCAAATTAGACACAATAACACAGCAGATACCCTGGGAAAACCCTCCACTTGAGGGAGAAAAACCCAGCAACAAAGATCTCTCTTTTATATATCAATAATGGCAACAATTTGCTTTACAATGAGGCCAATCACAAGGCCAATATTCAGCACCTACACTAGATGCACAACAGATAATAATTTGTCCTCCCTTGATACCTAAATCTGCACTTACAGAAATTCGCAATCTGCTCTTGGAGAAAATTCGCACTTCAATGAGGGAGAGAAAATGAACTTACTTAATCGTACCATCAAGGAGAGAAGTGGTCTCTTATAAATACATGGCTATAAGAGATCTCACAAGGTCGGCCTCAACATAAATTACAATTTGAACAAGTCAGCCAAGATAATCAAAGAATATAATTTACAAAGAGGGTCGGCCCAAAATAATAAATATATTATTTACAAGGAGATGTGCCCATACTCATATATTCTCACATATAAATAAATAGCCAATAGGCTACATTTATTTATGACTTTACTCGATGCTGGAAGGATCAACCGAAGCTGCTATAACATTAACACTCCCTCTCAGCTAGGGAGAGAACTTCCAGCTGAAGACAAATCATATGCCACCATTGCCTGCAATCAAATATAAAGAGAGATATATATCACCTCAATGTGATATTAACCATCACATGGTTAAGTACTAGTGTTCATCACTTGAGTGATGGTGTCACCTCAACGTGACTTTCACCATGGCTCTCCCAGAGGGTGAAACACAAGTACAGAAAGATCATCACGGACTCTCTCACGTGATGTTGTCATGGAGTCACACACATGACATCCACCATGACTCAGCTCAGAGGGTGGAAACGAGGGCTTTCACCTCAAGTTCTTCCGTCACAAAAGAAAGTGCAATAGTAAGTACAAGTGTTCATCACTTGCGTGATGTTGTCACCTCAATGTGACTTTCACCATGGCTCTCCCAGGGTGAAACACAAGTACAACATATGTCATGGAGTCGCACACATGACATCCACCATGACTCATTTCGAGGGTGGAAACAAGGCTTTCACCTCAAATTCTTCCAAGTAAGAAAATGCATTAGCAAGGGATTTCACCAACTTCTCTCATAGAGAAGAACTCATTAAACAAGGCTCATGATATGAGACTCATACTCACCAAGGTTGATTCTCCACCATACCAAGCTTATCTCAAAGTATACAAACTTTATTCCTGGCGAGAGGCTTGGTGAGAATATCTGCCGTCTGCTCATCAGTGCTAATGTACCTCAACTGTACAGCCTTCCGCAGTACCATATTTCTGATATAGTGGTACTTGATCTCAACGTGCTTGGATCTGTCATGAAACACAAGATTGACAGAATGTTTCACACAACTCTGATTATCACAATGAATAATGGTAGGCTTCATTGATTGTCCAAACAATCCTAGCAAGGAGCTTACGAAGCCACACTGCTTCCCGAGTTGCAATGCAAGCTGCAATGTACTCAGCCTCTGCTATACTCAATGCTACAGAAGATCGCTCCGCTACACCAGAAATCATGGCAAAACTCAAACCGAAGCATAGCCAAAGGTGCTCTTCCGATCTGTGACACAACCTTCCCAATCAGAATCAATGAAACCAAGTGACTCCAAGTCTGCATCTGAAGTATACCTCAACCCATATCCAACTGTGCCACGCAAGTATCTCAGGATATGCTTAGCTGCATCTTCTTCAGGTTCAGCAGACTCCCTCTGAATCTTTAAGTACATGCTTCAATCTTCCGACCTCTTCATCCAAGATTGCCCGCAACACTTTGGAAAAGCTTTCCAACGCACACCTCTTGGTATTGTAGAGATTTCAGGATAGTCCTCCTTGACCTCATTCCAGGTCTCACTATTCTAAATAGGTTTGCGGAGCTACCAATGACAAATCCAGATGACAGTCTTGAGCAATTTTGATCTCAGCAGCTGTGCAATACAATAATCTTCACTTCTTCTCAGTGAGTTACAAAACTCCCTCTTGATTCCTGCAAAGAAGACTTCTGGAAGTGAACTCCCTCTAGCCACCAACTCAGTCCCATGGCTGCAAGTTGTGACTTCGTGCTTGATCATTTCTTTGGTTGGCATAACTTTCTCATAAGATGCCTCAATCTTTTCATCGCTAAGCAATCTCTCATCACTTTCCTGCTTTTAGCTGTTCACAAAGCATTAAGAGAGAGATTACTAACAGTTTTATGATTATCCAAAGAAATATCAAGACTAGAATCGTACAAGGTTTACTATCTCAGGTTATAGCATGAACACATAAGGATTTATAAAAACATGAATAAGTAACTCAATTTATAATAGAAATATATCAAAGAATCAGAATGAAGGAATAAGGAAAACTTATCTTTATTGGATTCTGATATAAATATTTCTTCCATCTTTTACTCCTTTCGAGAGTGCTAAACTCAGCATCAACAAAATACAGTCTGCACAACTACAGATTCCTTCCATGCAGCCAGCATGTTCAATATAGGACCAGCCTTCTCAAGGCACCATCGTAGTCCATGATCATGGAGAAGGATATCGATGTGATCATCACAACGAAATTGCATTTCACTTTTCATCTCAGAGTCACACTCTAAGATCTTCAAAAGATTAGCATAAAATAACTCGCAATGAATAAATTTAGATCTTCAAAGGATCTTTATGCCAGAGAGCACAAATACAATCTCCCTATGCTAAACACACAAAATCCAAATAAATGAAATAACTCAGCAACCTGAAATTCAACCTAGAAGGGTGATTTCAAACAGACAAAGAATACTTATCTCTTCATAGAGCAACTTCTTCATAGCAGAAGCAAATATAACCAAGGCAAATCTGGCCTTGAGTCCGTGAGTCTGAAGAGGTATTGAGGGATATGCTTCTCTCGCAAATATGCATAAGTAAACACATACCCGCCATCAGAATTTAGCCTCAACATTTACTGAGGATGCTGATTCTAATAATGCCGGCACCATATACCATCCAAGCATGAAAGTGATCATTGCAGCCGGTGACCATTTGGCATGGTCCTTGCCGATACCCTTCCTGGCTATGGCACGAAGCTTCAACTCCTGACCGCATCGAAGTTTAACTATGATTATGCCCCTCTGTTCGATGAGGTCGTAGTTGCTGGCAGCACGGGTGGCGACATCAAAGGGAATGACGTGGGGATCAAAGGAGTAGAGGTCGAAGCTGGTGACATCAAGGGTCCGGTCACCTTCATATTTGGCGTGGGGTTAAGTTCAACGAAGTAGTTGTGGCACTGTACGTTACCATCACACTTGTCGTAGTCGCGTGAGAAGCTCATTACGTGCTTAGAGGTGAGCGGGAAGAGGTCCAGCCTGTGCGCGATGAACTCGTTGATGGGCACCGACGAGTTGTTCTCACCAGGTATATGGCAAACGTCGGCACCTCCGCAATCATCACCTGTCGCAAGGCATTCGCGATACTCACGTCTTAGTGACAGATCGCGGCATCAACAATGGTGGCGACAAAAGGATTTAGAAGATAACAATCGCGCCCAATAAACTTGTCGTTCAATCTGCCACATGCCGGAAACTAGCAGTGGAATGAAGGCCAAATGATATGAGCCCGATCTATGAAAGTGGATCGCTGGAACCAACATACGCTAATGCTTAGCGAAAGAATTGAAATGCACTTGTTAAAGGATATGGCGTCCGATCAGAATAAAAATCCTGAAGGATTGCAATTCCCTCGTATTACACCGACCCTGACCGCATCAATCGAGGAAGATGAGGTCCGAAACATTGCAGATAAAGAACACAGGCACAAAATGCTGTCTCCAAAATGAGAAGATACCTCCATGATTGCTTTGCTCAGATTCTGAACACAAACTATTGCACAATAAGAATCAAAACTAGTGACAGTGATATGCCGATCTGAGACATATTTGCATACACATTAGTAATAAGGGCACCCTGATGCATTGCACTTTGGACTCAATCCTTTAGAGCATAGACGACAAAAGAATAGTGAGACTAAAGCCATCGATCCTGTTGGGCTTACTTATGCTATGTGCGATCTATTTCCTTCTATAGAAGATTCACTACATTTGATCAGATCTTACATCAACCCGCTCTGATACCATGTTAAATTTCATGATCAGATGTAATGCACAGAAAATTAAATTCAAATTAGACACAATAACACAGCAGATACCCTGGGAAAACCCTCCACTTGAGGGAGAAAAACCCAGCAACAAAGATCTCTCTTTTATATATCAATAATGGCAACAATTTGCTTTACAATGAGGCCAATCACAAGGCCAATATTCAGCACCTACACTAGATGCACAACAGATAATAATCTGTCCTCCCTTGATACCTAAATCTGCACTTACAGAAATTCGCAATCTGCTCTTGGAGAAAATTCGCACTTCAATGAGGGAGAGAAAATGAACTTACTTAATTGTACCATCAAGGAGAGAAGTGGTCTCTTATAAATACATGGCTATAAGAGATCTCACAAGGTCGGCCTCAACATAAATTACAATTTGAACAAGTCGGCCAAGATAATCAAAGAATATAATTTACAAAGAGGGTCGGCCCAAAATAATAAATATATTATTTACAAGGAGATGTGCCCATACTCATATATTCTCACATATAAATAAATAGCCAATAGGCTACATTTATTTATGACTTTACTCGATGCTGGAAGGATCAACCGAAGCTGCTATAACATTAACACTTCTTATTGTTCCGCACCACCTACAGGGTACCAATTGCATAGATCCCCTTCGAATACTTTGATTTTATAAAAAAAAAATTTAAAAAGCATAATCGGCCCACCAGATCAAAAGTTGTGGCCCCTGGAAATTTGTGTAGGAAATGTAAAAAGTTGTTGGACACATAAAAGAGCTGTGAAGGGGAGTTACACCTGCCAACCAACATATGCATATTATGACACATCATAAGGCATCTTTGATTGAGGGATAATTTAGGCATCACTTTTGGGTGGCTTTAGCTAATGGGTTTCGAAATACCATTTGATTGTTGCAGATTTTGTATCTCCTATATATTAGATGCTTGACATGAAGGTTGTATGTAGAGTTTTGTAGATATTGTTTAAGTTGTTAGAATTCCTCCAGATCTCTGGTGGGTGGTACTCCTATGATGGCTTGCTTTGCAAGTGTATTGTAATCATCATTTACTGAATAATACAATATGCTGCTTTGGAGTGTGGGGAATTTGTCTTAAAAGGATTTCCAACACGTACACGTGTTATGGTATTTATTGTTTATTTTTTGTTTAAATGTGTTTTCTGCTGTCTATAATTGTTAAAAGATTGAAATTCGCACAACACTCTCCTATAATTGTTAAAAGATTGTTTCAGGTTTTGTATCTCCTATATGTTAGGTGCTTGACATGGAGGTTGTGTGTAGAGTTTTGTAGATATTATTTAGGTTGTTAGAATTCCTCCAGATCTCTGGTGGGTGGTACTCCTATGATGGCTTGCTTTGCAAGTGTATTGTAATCATAATTTACTAAATAATACAATAAGCTGCTTTGGAGTGTGGGGAATTTGTCCCAAAAGGATTTTCCCCATGTACACGTGTTATGGTATTTATTGTTTGTTTTCTGTTTAAATGTGTTTTCTGCTTTCTATTATTGTTAAAAGATTGAAATTCGCACAACACTCTCCTCAAAATATTAGTGTAGAAAGTGTTTCTGCATGCCCTACTTCCTTTCAGTTAATGATCTCAATAGGAGGATAGGTGATATTAAAAGCAAATCATTGGGGTTTGAGACATGATGAATAATATTTTGTGACCAGATCAAAAAGGAATATATCTATTTAACAGCTTTATAACTGAAAGTATAAAGCAAGAATTTCAATAAGGCCCTAGAACCAGAAAGGAATCGCTGCAGTCATAGAAAGATTGTAAAAAGTAAATAAAAATTATTTGAATAGAACAAAAACTTCTTGATCAAATAATGGAATTGATAGGTTTCCAAAAGAGAGTCAAAGATGAGAATATTGTGTGGGCAATATTTCAGCAGAAAAGTGAAGAGAATTACGTGAGAAGCATTGTTACCAGGTTTAGAAAATCGATTCATTCAAAAGGTCCAAAACAGTAAAATTTCTCTAGGAACTGAAAAATCTGGAAGGAATTGGACAAATATGGCCAGTTGAAAAAATCTGGATCCGGCCGTATTTGGTAACTATGATGAGAAGAACAATAAGCTAAACCTTTATTTTAAATTGCTCATGGAATCCTAGAAGCTAATAAAAAAATAGCGAGCATCCCCTATTCTGTATGTATAAATTTAGATGAAGATCTGTAAAAACCCTGCTCTTTGACCAATTTCTTATGTACACATTCTTAAAGACATAACTTGTCCTTGTTTTCAACAAAACATCATCTATTTTAAATTACATTCCACCATTTATTTCAAGTTTCAGTCAAATATGTGGTTTATTCTAATTACTAACAGATCATTTGAAAATATCCAAAGTTCCCTATGAAACCAAACATATTGTTCTCTCCATTTAAAATGAATAGTAATTTAAATAAGGCTATGCTGTGTAAATATAGGAAATGTGAATGTGTACCTTCTGTAATCCGAGGCCTTCCTTCAAGCTTCATCATTGTAGGAATAGATGGCCCATATACATCAGCATCTAAGAGACCCACTTTCAGTCTACAAGTAACAGCAAGAGCGACTGCTAAGTTCACTGCAACAGATATCAATATACTTTCTGAATAAGCTCCCTCTTCTTTAGACTTAGCATGAGTTTTTACATGATATAGGAAGATCAACCACTGAATCCCTAAGCTTAATAAAATCATTAATCAATGAAAATAGATTATAAATATCTCAGAAGAGCTTACTATCTGTACTCCCAATACCTCTTGCATACTACTAACACGAAAAAGATGTTAAAATAGAGTCAGAAGACAATATCCTTACCCAATGAATTACATATGATTTTAAACAAGTATCTTTAAATGACCTCTAGATTCTGTTGATGTGTGTTTTATGACACACCAAACACTCTAGAATAAAGTGTCCAAAGACGCTCTATCCTCTCTTGAAAAACTACCTTGTATGCTAAGATTGCAAGAAAGATCATACGGCAATTCCAATGTTTCGTAAGTTAGGTGTGGATAAGCTATGTGGTCATTGTGATTTGCCAATAACACAAAGGGATTTACTCTAGTAAGTTACTTAGAAAGTAAGGACTTGGGTAGATTTGATATGAATGCTGCATTATTTTTTTGGAATTTTCTGATTTTAGATAAAAAAGTGAAAAAGGAGTAAGGGTTTAGAAATCCTATACTATTCCTACGAAATCAAGAGACAGTAAAGATTGAGTGAAACTTAAAAAACAATACTTTGTTTCACCACGCTAAATGACAACTACACAAAGCAAGTGCAATCTTCTAGGATTTGTGCTTAAGATTTCTTTACTACGAACAACACCATCAATAGAACAATATTATTCGAAATAAACATTGAAGCATCCACACCAAAAGCTCAATCTAACTTTACGCATTGAATGAAAACCATCCATTCAAAGAAAGTATGAGCGAAGTTTCACTAATCTTTACTATCAATCTATCATTCCCTTAACATACATTCAAATAAAATTCTAATTTGAATCTACTCTATAAGGAAGAGAAATATGCAACCATGCAACCATTTGACAATGAAAGGATTCAAAGCATCTCATGCATTATGAACTTTATTATCAAAATAGTTTTCAGCAACAATTTCATAGAACTCTCTCTCTTATTCTCTATTATCTATCTTCTATCTCCTATCCTGTATCTCTATGTTGTATTATCTATGAAATGAGAGAGTGAGGGGGGGTTTATATAGAGTTTCAAGAATACAATGAATGGCCAAGATTAATTCAAGAATAACGGCCCAAATTTAAAATAACATAACCCTAATTAGGGTTGCCCAAATAACAATCAGTTAACAACAGAGAAGTCATCTACTAGGAGTTGCGTCCTTATCCACTTCCATAGCACTATGTTCAATGAACCTAGACACGATCGCGCTGACTTCCTCAATGGTGATGTCCGACAACGTGTTAACTTTGTATTCTAGCAAGTCCAGACTATTTGCACACTCTGCAAAGGTGATCACCCATCATGCAACAGGAAGGTGTTTTGGACGGTCAGGAAGTTGAATGCCTTAGTCAAATTTTCTTTCAGGATTGGCCCGGCAGTGGTAGAGAAAATCCTTTGAACTTTATCCTTCATATTTTCCGACTGTAAGTCATTTTCTCGGACAATGTCCTTGTCAAGCAATCTGCAGCCATGTGGAAAATTTTATTCTGGATTCCTCTTACTTGTTCTTCGATTTTGGCGCCATCTGCTTTCACTCTTTCCAAGACTTCTCGTGAAGTCAGTTGATAATACCAATTGTTGAAATCGTATACAGCTCCTGCTGCAATGATCTTCTCATTAATCAATCTTTGCTTCGGAATTCCCTTTATTTCTCAAAGACATGGGATAATTTTGCTTTGAATGTCTTGGAGGTCGTCCCATGCTTCTGCTAGGTTTACAACTCGTGAGAGCAGGGAGGAGGTTTGCCCATAAACATATGCCAACTTTTCTACAAATGTCATTGCCTCTTCTTTCTTTCTTGCCATCCATTCCTTAGTTTCCTTGGCGGTAGTCAACTCTTCTTCAAAATTTTTGACCAGCTCCTGTGAAGAGTTTGGAAGTGGAGGGGCTAATTGGTCACCTTGATTGAGCGGCCTGGTTAAATGCTAGATGTCTTCCTTTAAGCGCTCAATCTCCCTTTTATATTCTCTTTTCTTCGCCACTTCTTTTTCTAGCCTAGATTTAATGGTGGCAACAGAGTTATCCAGGTCCTCAACTTCCTGCTCTTTTGTTGTTGGACCAATATCAATGGTTGTAACGGCATATTCATTTGGGGCAATTTCATCTCATGATTTCTCAACTGTTGGTACTGCAATCTGCACTGTACGGTTACCAGCTTCATCTCTCTGTATTGTAGAAAATTTCTTGGCTGGCTTCTTTGTAGTAGCCTGTTCTAGCCTCGCCAAGAAGTCTGCAATATCATCTTCTTTTGGTATCTCTACTGGTACCTTAATTTTCAGTCTTTCTTTTAGCCAATCTGGGATTGTTGGTTGTTCAATTCCATCTTCCTGATTATCCTGAATGTCTTGCATATCCTGAATTTCCTGCACAAATGGGATTTCCTGAATTCCCTTGAGGGCAAAAATCATTCCCTCTTGGAATTCTCCTTTCATAATATCCATATCATCATCCGACTCAAGAATCTTCGTGCCTGTAGGGGAGTGATGATCATCATCTTCCAACTATACTGGCTCCACATCCTTTTCTAGAATTGGCGAAGGAAATCTAACTTGTCCCCATGACTCTTCCTCCATGATCAATATCTCATCCATATTTCTGGATGTGGCTGAATGAAGGGCCTTGGATTTTTGCATCCTTTGGGCAAGTACTTCATCTGTTGTCTTCTTTTTGTTCTGCCTTGTAGAGTCATCTATCATTTATTTTCTCTTCTTTGGGTTGGCAGTCTCGGTTAGTTCACCTCCCTGAGATGCATCAACATTCGAAGAACAAGACTCTGCCTCACCCATCAAGTCATATGTAAATGGCACATTCCTTTGCTGTAAAATTTGCACTTGCTAGTCTACCCACCATCGCGAATACTTAAACACAGGCCTCATAAAAGTTGTTAAGTCACCAAGCTCAGGCTCAGACCATCTCACAGGAGGAAGCGACTGCCTTTCATCAAAGCCCGACTGCACGTACACTCCATCATCTTCAAGTTGATCAGGTAAACGGAAGAGCTTTGTTGTCCTGATCATATCCAATGGCAGTCTTGACCATAGTCTTCTCACTTCATACTCATCAGCAGCATTTGCCCAGAAGTCTTCTAGGTCAACTCTGTGTTTATATTTCCTCCCGTCCACAGTTCCAATATGATGAAATGGATCAAAGTAAGCCCTGGACTTGTAGGAAGTGAATGGGTACCATTGTATTTCCAATTGGGCACTTTCTGCTGCTTGCGCTGATGGACAGGATTCTAACATGTTTCCAATAAAGAGTGGAAAAGTGACGGTTGCTTTCTGCTTTGGCCTCTGAATATTTTGATAAGTTTCCAATTGCCTAAGCACCTCCAACAAAACCATTCTATTGATGGGATAAATCAGCAGCCTGTAAGGGTGACTTGTGAATCCTTGAATTCTAATGTATGTGAATCTAGGAAACTGGATAAACCAGGATCCATATCTGTTGATTAAACTTTTGGCTTCACGGGTGAGCCTTCAAAAAACTCTAACTCTAAACCCCCAAACAAAGATCAAATGAAACTGAAGCGCAACGGCAAAACCCTAAAAAGCAAACCACTAGGGTCCCCATTTGTAATGGGGCGATGTGTGATAAGGTCGTAACAGATTCCAATGTATCAATATGCAAACCATAAAAGCATCAATAGACACAATTCACAAATACTAACTAGAATGGAGTTACTATACAGCCTTGGAAGTTAAAAAATCTGTAACGTTAAAACATGTCAAGAACACACAAAAGTATCATGTGAATTCTTCACTGTTCTCTTGGCTAGAAGAGTACCAGAAGAAGAAAAAAATTCAAAGCCTTTTATTGTTCACAAAGTTGCTCAACTACCTAGTTGGAGGAACAAAGATAAGCTGACAAGCTTCTTGTTAGAATGGTTGTTCAACTTGCTTAAAAAATTTCCTGCTTAATGACAGACCTATTTTCTAAGTTTGCAAAAACTCAGGACATTACCTCGACAGAAAATGGATAGATGAAATATCCCCAATGGGATCTACCCTAAAATTCTGATTTTTATTTCTGCTCAAACCCTAATTCTGATTTCTTTTATTTTCTGAAAACAAAATATCACAGCGAACATACATGTGCCCAAACATGACAAATAAACATACCAAATGTTCTACCGATTGATATTCATATCAAACATGAAATCCATTATGAAAACAAAAGATAGAGCATCCAAATGCTACATACAAATCTGATTTTCTGTAGGTAACTTCTGCTGTTACAAAACTGAATATTCTGGACTGATTTTTCAATAAATTTATGGGCTCAAACATGCCAAACATATGCCCAAGTTTCTGCTCTATAAATCAAAACTAAGATTATGCATACCACAAATATGCAAATTAGTCTTCAAACATCAAACCCTAGATGAGTGAATCCTTCCTTGGCAAGCGCTTAGGGTTTGCTACTACAGAAATGCAAAATCGCCCTCCAAAAATGGGCGCTCAAGTCTGCACCAAAGTGGCGCTCCAAATTAGGGAAAAACCCTAATGCAATATGCACACAAATTGCCATAACAATACTGCTTCAAATCTGATTTGCAAACCTGATAATGCAATGATGCTCCAAATGTCCAAATGTCTCCAATGAAGTGCAATTAGAACTCCATTATGAGTCCTCCACAATATGAGCTAGGCTTTTGTCCAACTCACCGTATTCACAAGGGTTTTCATCCTTGGAATAAAGCTCAACCAAAGTTGCAGCCAAAGAGAAGAATCTCCAAATGAAAATATGACATGAATCCATGCTAAAATGACCTCAAATGTTCTTATATTTATAGCCACCTTTCCCCTCCAAGTTTAGCCAACCTCCTCAAGGAAAAATATTTATTTTATTTGCTTTTTTTCTCTCCTCCAATCTTGGCCAACCTCAATAAAGAATTCTAATTTTATTTTTATTGTCTTCTCTAAGGGAGCAAACCTCTTTATGACCCTTGATATTACATTTTTAGGACCTTGCCTAGGTCATCCACCTTCAAGGCCATTTTATTTTATTTATTTTATTTTCCAAATGGCTTACAAAATATGGAAGGTCATTTTCCATCCTTTATTTTTTTCCTTCCCAGGTCGCTCAAAAAATGGGGACATTACAATCCTCCCTTCCCAAAATTGCTTGCCCACAAGCAATTGCAAGCCTGGATACTACAAAACATCCTCAAGTAGCAAGTCTCTTCAACTAGTCAAGTACTCCATGATCACCCTACTCCTCAACTTGTGGCTACTTCTCCCATAGTGAATATGAAGAATAGTATGTAAAGTGAGTTCCAGTGGCAAAAAATGAAACAATACCGGCCATACACACTCAAACTCAAATCTGCTCCATCCTTCAAACTTTTAAATTTTGCTCCTCAAGGTTGACGATCTCCCATCATCAAGAGTAGTATCAAGTACAAGTAGCAACTTCGCTTCTTCATCCAAAGGAGGAAGCTCGAAAGAAGATGTGATATGTTGCTCACTTGCCCTCTTGAGGCAAGATGCATGAAATATATTATGAATCCAACTACCTTTAGGTGACTCATAAGCATCCTCTCCAAATCCACTCTCAATACTGAAAAGGTTGTAGAAATGAAGCTTGAACTTCCCTGCACCACTCAATGTAATATGTCTATATAGTTGTAGGAACAAGAATAACAATTCATCAACCTCAAGTGTCATGTACATATCGTGCATCAACCCCTTCGCTCTGAAGGCTCCTTTGTCCACAAATGCTAAGTCTATCAAAGGCAAAGTGTCATATCTATCCAAGGCCCTAAAAGATGTTATGTCTACCAACATGTGATAGGTGATATCATAATGCTCTCTAAAACACAACCACCTACAGCAAGCCTTTCGCTGCTCCACTCTAATACAAATAAAACTCATCCAAATGTTGTGAACCAATTCACCATGATCCCTGTGAAGTATCATACCACTCACACCAATACTTGGATCCCAAGTTATTACACCATCACACCTGTTGGCCTCCTACAATGATCTAATAACTAAGCCTTTACAGCTATGATTCAGAGATTGGACATCTAACCTGAATAGCTATCTCAATCATCATGAAGGTGCATTTATCTTGTCAACCCAGGGACATGAACTTGAAATGGGTCAGCACAGTATGTGCACAAAGGATCCAAAGTAGCCATATTCATCCTACAGCTAAAAAAGACACAATGTTGAAAGTAAATTGCTTGGAAAGAAATAACATAAGTGTTGAGCATCAACCAACAATTATAATAAGTTGAAATGCATGACAGAAATGAAAATTTGAACGAACAAACAAGAAAATACCCTATCTGCTTTAGCTGCAGGAACAGTCACAGAATGGAATTCTAGTGGCTGCAGGAACAATCAGTGCCAAATTCTTAACTAATTACTGAACAAAAAGTAACGACTAAACTAAAGGATGGAATGCTCACCAAGTGGGCCCCCTTGGATGAGTATCCCTTAAGACAAATGTAAACTCAGATGCGCGAACTTATAACTTCATTTCACTCATTGAAAAACACAAGTACAATAAAGCAACATAACTATATTACAAAAAAACTAAGAATGCGAGTACATCATCAGATTAATCAAGACCTCTTTTGAAGGAGCATCTGAGTCTTATTTATAGGAAGAAAAGTTTCTAACTAATCACCTCGCAAGGCGGTCAACTCCAACAGATTAGGAGGACGCCACTTTAGGGAAAGCATAAAAAGTGGAGAGGCGGTTACGCATGCGTGGAATCTAGTCAAGCATGTTTGCCTTAACGCAAATTTAGCACAACAGTAACGCCTATATTCACTCAACAGACAATTAAGACCATTTACAAGGCGGTTACAATTTCGATTTGAATGCAAAATCTCCCGCCGTCGAGAGTCTTCCCTCCATTGACCTTTGAATGATCACCTTGTTGATCGTTATGGCAAATGACCGACCGGCAGAATCTTCTTCAATTTTATAGGCTGCTAATTATATCTGCATAACAATATTAAACATAACAATATTAATATGCACAACAATTGCATATCGTAACTATCTTAAAGTAGCATTCATTAATCCACATGTAAAATCAACACATATAGTTCATATAACATGTCAATGTCATTAAAGATCACAAAAATAAGCTTATGCCCAATGTCTATGGTTTTGAGGAAATATTATTAAAAGGTCAACATCCAAGTATCAAAGTCTATGACAACTACAACAAATAGATAATAAACTTCTATCAAAATTGAGTCCTAAACTGGACTCATCACTCCCCCCAACCTAAGGCTTTGTTGGTCCTCCAGCAGAGGAAGGGTTGTTCTTTTGCTTGGTTAATGCCCTGAAATTTGCAACTGCCAGCTATCCTACATCAGTTTTTGTTGTGCGTGAATTAGGATCCCAATAGAACCCTTGTTGTCTGTCCAATCTACTCCATCTTTGTCTTTCTGCAGCTATGTCATAATAGTAATACCTGAAATTTGGCACAGGCCACAATAGGATAGGTGGTTGAAAAATCAATGGAAGCCAAAATTGTCCTTTTCTCCTTCCAATCTATATATATCTATCAACTCTCTTAAGTGTTGCAGCATAATTTTGCATAGAGTGAGGCTCAGCTTGTCTTAACTTATCAGTTAGGTTGTTCCACCTTTGTGAGAGGCATCCCATCACAAATTCCCCTTTGGTTTTTGCTACCTCCTCATATTCTTTTTAAGCTGCTTCTCTCTCAAGCAGGATCCTACTGCCATAGCTTGGTCTGTAAAGAATTTTGTGCCAATCCATGAAAATGTCCCCTGGATTCCTAGATTCAGCCTTGATGGACGAGGGAGTATTGGATTCTATTAACCTATAAGTCCTGGATTGTCGTCCCCAACTAATCCCATTCTATATCCAGGACATGAATGCCCTTAATTGGACATACTCAATTTTGATAGAAGTTTATTGTCTATTTATTGTAGTTGTCATAGACTTTGACAATTGGATGCTAACATTTTTATAATATTTCCTCAAAACCATAGACATTGGGCATAAGCTTATTTTTGTGATCTTTAATAACATTGACATGCTATATGAACTATCTGTGTTGATTTTATATGTGGATTAATGAATGCTACTTTAAGATAGTTACGAATATGCAATTGTTGTACATACTAATATTCTTATGCAGATATAATTAGCAGGCTACAAAATTGAAGATTCTGCCAACTGATCATTCACTATAATGGTCAACAAGGTGATCATTCGAAAGTCAATGGAGGGAAGACTCTCGACGGCGGGAGATTCCTCATTCAAATCGAAATTGTAACCACCTTGTAAATGGTCTTAATTGTATGTTGAGCGAATATAGGCGTTACTGTTGTGCTGAATCTGCATTAAGGCAAACATGTTTGACCAAATTTCGCACATGTGTAACCGCCTCTCCACTTTTTATGCTTTTCCTAAATTGGCGTCCTCCTAATCTATTGAAGTTGACCACCTTGCTAGGTGACTAGTTAGAAACTTTTCTTCCTATAAATAAGACTCAAATGCTCCTTCAAAAGAGGTTTGATTAATCTGATGATGTACTCACATTCTTAGTTTTTTTGTAATATAGTTATTCTGCTCTATTGTACTTGTGTTTTCCAATGAATGAAATGAAGTTATCAATTCACACATCTGAGTTTACATTTGTCTTAAGGGATACTCATCCAAGGGGGCCCACTTGGTGAGCATTCCATCCTTTAGTTTAGTCGTTACTTTTTGTTCAGTAATTAGTTAAGAATCTGACACTGCCTGTTCCTACAGCCACTAGAATTCCATTTTATGACTATTCCTGCAACCAAAGTAGACATAGTAGTTTCTTGTTTGTTCGATCAGATTTTCATTTCTATCATACATTTCAGCTTAGTATAATTGTTGGTTGATACTCAGCACTTACGTTATTTATTTCTAAGCAATTTACTTTCAGCATTGTGTCTTTCTTAGCTGTAGGATGAATATGACTACTTTGGATCCTTAGTGCACATACTATGCTGACCCATTTCAAATTCACGTCCCTGGGTTGATAAGTTCAACGCACCTTCATGATGATTGAAATAGCTATTCAGGTTAGATGTCCAATCTCTGAATCACAGCTGTAAGGGCTTAGTTATTAGATCATTGTAGGAGGCCAACATTTTTGGCGCTGTTGCCGGGAATGGTGTCAAACTAGGGAGTTTTTTGGATTCATTGATAGTTTTACTTGTTGTAGTATGTTCTCAGTATACCCCTCATTTAGGGAAGTAATGATCCACCATTCTTTTTCCAATTCTTTGTGTGAGCTGGCTGATAGTGAGTTGATACCGTATGCATAGAGGAAGGAGGACAGATGCTCATGGGAGATTCCTTCCTAATAATCCTGATCCATTTTAGCTAGTTGAGTATTAGAACCTGCCAAGAGAAGAAGAAGAAGAAGATCCACACCCCTTTGCTGATGCATTTTCTGATCTGACTAGTTCTGAAATTTCCTCTGAAGACCAAAATCAGCTTGAAAATCCCTTTGCCTTGGAACTACATCAGGCAGGCATAGGTGATGCAAATAGAAATAGACCTAACCAACCAGCTTTTTCTTTCCCCATTGCTCATCAAAACAAACTTGACAACCTCAAAAATATCCCTACTTCAGTCCTTCCTAAGTTCTATGGACTTGTCACAAAAAATCCTAATACTTTCTTGTTCGAGTTTGATATACTCTGCAAGAGTTATGACTATACCACTGATGCCCATAGGTTTAAGCTATTTCCTACCACCCTGAAAGAAGCTGCATTAAGATGGTTCATGAGCCTAGGCAGAAATACTATGGAGACTTGGGAGGACATGAAAACAAAGTTCCTTGAGAAATACAAGGAGTATTACAGGAGCAGTGACATGAGAGGAGGTGGCATTTTTAGGATGCAGCAAAAGGAAGATGAATGCCTAGAGGATTACATTGCAAGGTTTATGTTTTGTCTGCAGAAATCTCCACACCATACACTCAATGAAGAATCACAAAAGTTGCTTTTCTTGGGAGGAATTAATGACAACTGTACTGATGCCTTGGACCTGATGGGAGAAAGAGATATCTCCCAAATTCCTTGGGAAGATATCAAGAAGATATGTCAAAACTACTCTAGGGCAGCTTCAAAGAAAAGGAGAGCTTACCAATCCCCTATGGATAAGTCATCTACCAGTGGAATTTCAAGGATGGAAATTACTCATTTGCTAGCAGACTTCAAGCAAGACATTATAAACAATTTAGCTACTCAGCTGGATACACTTCAGGCCAAGAAGAAACAAGAGGAGGCAGAGGCAATGTTGGCAGAATATTGCCCTCATTGCAAACAAAAGGACTGCAAATGCAACATGGTTGCTAATATTGACAATAAGCAAATTCCACCTGAGTTCAAACCAATCCAAGTTGAAGAGGATCAAGTCTACTATGTTGCACAAAGGAGGCCATGGGCTCCAATACAAGGTATGCCACCAGATCCACTATCTTTTGTTGGGCCATATTTCAATTCTTATTCATCTGGTAACCAATGGCAACCCCTATATCCATCCAATTATGGAGGATATCCACCACAGCCTTGGAGTAACCCTCCAAATGCCTGGTCCAATCACCAAAACTCTCCACCCCAGTGGCAGCAACCTCTGGGGAATTGGTAGCAGTTTCAAGGAAATTGGTAGCAAACAAATCAATGGAGGGGAGGACAATAATGGCCATACCAGACAAATAGCTACATGCAACCACCTTCTCAACCCCAGTAGCCTGCTATAATGCCTCCTTCTGCTAGCTCAAGTTCAAATGCACCTAACCCTACTCAGATCTAGCTCAGCCCACACCCAACCCAAATAGCAAACCACAGCAACAGCTAGTATACTCCACTGATCCAAATCAATTCCTTGCATATGTTGTGAGTGTAAGTGACATCCACTTGTGTTCAGGTGGAAGAAGAGGATCCTCTGAATACCCCCATTCAACCAAGTGTACCTAAGAATCCTGAACCAGTCCCAGTTAAGCAAACTGAGCAAACACCCCCATTTCCCCAGAGATTGGAAACTGTGAAACAAAAGGAAGAGGAGACAACTTTTGACATTTTAGATCAGTTGAAGCATATATGTGTCCAGATACTTCTATTTCAGGCCATAAAAGATGTTCCAATCTATGGCAAGGCAATTAAGGAAGCATGCCTTAAGAAGCCAGGCAAGAAGAAGAAAGACCCCACTATGGTTCGTGTGGTGGGACAGCTAGCTGACATCATGCTTGGGAAAGTGATTGTTCCCAAATATAATGATCCAGGGAGTCCTGTGGTAGGAGTTGTTATAAATGGAATCCAAATAAAGAATGCTATGATTGATTTGGCAGCAGCAATAAATGTAATGACCAAGGATATCCTGCAGCAGCTAAATGTTGCAAGTATGAGACCTACTCCTACTGTCTTGCTTGTTGATGGTTCAACTATTAAACCTGATGTTATAGTAGAGGACCTTGTGGTAACTCTAGACTCATAGAAATACCCAGCAGATTTCATGATTCTTTCTCCTAAAGCCACACTAGGCGGGTACCCCATTATTCTTGGAAGGCCATGGTTAGCAACAACAGATGCCTATATTGGATATAGGACAGGATACATGACCATTTTTGATGGAAAGAGCACTAAAAAGCTTGTTCTCTACCCTCCAGCTCAGCCATCCCATGACATGGATAATCATGTATGGCCACATATTGGTGAAGAGGCCGCGGAAGTTAATTATGTGGCACAGCTGATGATGTTAGGCAAAAGCTCTTTCATGCAGTTTCAAGATGAAGATGAAGTATTGTCTAACATAATTTAGAATCACTGTGAAATAGAGGAAGCATCATCCTCTCATTTTGTTGATCCAGTAAAGACACTTCTATCTGCTCTTCAGGATATAATGATCACACTTGGAGTGTTGGTTTGCCCATCCTCTCCCATCTATCACACTTTCTTGTTATCTCCCTGCATCCTTGTGGAGTGTTGGCCAGTAATATCCTGTATTTAGAACCTTCATCGCTGTCCTTTTGGCTGCAAAATGTCCTCCACATGGTTCATTGTGGCATGCATGCAAAATATCATGCTATCAAAAGTGTCTTTACTGGATCAGCAAAAGTGTCTTTACTAGATCAGCAGAATGAGAGGATGATGCTTCCTCTATTTCACAATGATTCTGAATTATGTTAGATAATACTTCATCTTCATCTTCAAGTTGCATGAAAGAGCTTCTACCTAACATCATCAGTTGTGCTACAGAATTAACTTCCTCGGCCTCTTCACCAACATGTGGCCATACAGGTTTCTCTATGTCATAGGATGGCTGAGCTGGAGTGTAGAGAACAAATTTTTTGGTGCTCTTTCCATCAGAAATGGTCATGTCTCCTATCCTACATCCAATATAGGCATTTGTTGTTGCTAACCATGGCCTTCTAAGAATAATGGGGTACCTGCCTAGTGTGGCTTTAGGAGAAAGAATCATAAAATCTAATGGGTATTCCCATGAGTCTAGAGTTACCACAAGGTCTTCTATTATACTATCAGATTTAACAGTTGAACTATCAATAAGCTGTAGGACAGTAGGAGTAGGTCTCATGCTTGCAGCATTTAGTTGTTGCAGGATATCCTTAGTCATTACATTTATTGTTGCTCCCAAATCAGTCAAAGCATTCTTTATTTGGATCCCATTTATAACAACTCCTACCATAGGACTCCCTGGATCATTATATTTGGGAACAGTCACTTTCCCAAGCATGATGTCAGCCAGCTCTCCCACCACATGAACCGTAGTGGGGTCTTTCTTCTTCCTGCCTGGCTTCTTAAAGCATGCTTCCTTAATTGTCTTGCCATAGATTGAAACATCTTTTATGGCCTGAAATAGAGGTATCTAGACACATATATGCTTCAACTGATCTAAAATGTCAAAAATTGTGTCCTCTTCTTTTTGTTTCATAGTTTTCAATCTCTGGGGAAATGGGGGTGTTTGTTCATTCTGCTTGACTGGGACTGGTTCGGGATTCTTAGGTACACTTGGTTGAATTTGGGTATTCAGAGGCTCCTCTTCTTCCACAGGAAGCTCAGTGATAATGGGTGTGGAAGGAGCTAGCAAAGTAGTTCCTGAACGCAAGTGGATGTCACTTACACTCACAGCATATGCAGGGAATTGATTTGAATCAGCGGAGTATACTACCTACTATTGTGGTTTGCTATTTGGGTTGGGTGTGGGCTGAGCTAGATCTGAATAGGTTTAGGTGCATTTGAACTTGAGCTAGCAGGAGGAGGCATTATAGCAGGATGTTGGGGCTGAGAAGGTGGTTGCATGTAGCTATTTGTCCGGTTTGGCCATTGCTGTCCTCCCCTCCATTGATCTGTTTGCTACCAATTTCCTAGAGGTGGCGGCCAATTTCCTGGAAACTATTGCCAATTCCCCTAAGGTTGCTACCATTGGGGTGGAGAGTTTTGGCGATTGGACCAGGCATTTGGAGAGTTACTCCAAGGCTGTGGTGGATATCCTCCATAACTGGATGGATATGGGGGTTGCCATTGGTTACCAGATGAATAAGAATTGAATTATGGCCCAACAAAAGATAGTGGATTTGGTGGCATACCTTGTTTTGGAGCCCATGGCCTCCTTTGTGCAACATAGTAGACTTGATCCTCTTCAACCTGGATTGGTTTGAACTCAGGTGGAATCTGCTTAGTGTCAATATTAGCTACCATCTTGCATCTGCAGTCCTTCTTTTGTCTGCAATGAAGGCAATATTCTGCCAACATTGCCTCTGCCTCCTCTTGTTTCTTCTTGGCCTGAAGTGTATCCAGCTGAGTAGCTAAATTGTTTATAATGTCTTGCTTGAAGTCTGCTAGCAAGTGAGTAATTTCCATCCTTGAAATTCCACTGGTAGATGACTTATCCATAGGGGATTGGTAAGCTCTCCTTTTCTTTGAAGCTTCCCTAGAGTAGTTCTGACATATCTTCTTGATATCTTCCCAAGGAATTTGGGAGATATCTCCTTCTCCCATCAGGTCCAAGGCATCAGTGCAATTGCCATTAATTCCTCTCAAGAAAAGCAGCTTTTGTGATTCTTCATTGAGTGTATGGTGTGGAGATTTTTGTAGACAAAACATAAACCTTGCAATGTAATCCTCCAGGCTTTCATCTTCCTTTTGCTGCATCCTAAAAATGCCACCTCCTCTCATGTCACTGCTCCTGCAATACTCCTTGTATTTCTAAAGGAACTTTGTCTTCATGTCCTCCCAAGTCTCCATAGTATTTCTGCCTAGGCTCATGAACCATCTTAATGCAGCTTCTTTCAGGGTGGTAGGAAATAGCTTAAACCTATGGGCATCAATGGTATAGTCATAACTCCTGCAGAGTATATCAAACTCGAACAAGAAAGTATTAGGATTTTTTGTGACAAGTCCATAGAACTTAGGAAGGACTGAAGTAGGGATATTTTTGAGGTTGTCAAGTTTGTTCTGATGAGCAATGGGGAAAGAAAAAGCTGGTTGGTTAGGTCTATTTCTATTTGCATCACCTATGCCTGCCTGATGTAGTTCCAAGGCAAAGGGATTTTCAAGCTGATTTTGGTCTTCAGAGGAAATTTAAGAACTGGTCAGATCAGAAAATGCATCAGCAAAGGGGTGTGGATCTTCTTCTTCTTCTTCTCTTGGCATGTTCTGATACTCAACTAGCTAAAATTGATCAGGATTATTAGGAAGGAATCTTCCATGAGAATCTCTCCTCCTTCCTCTATGCATACGGTATCAACTCACTATCAGCCAGCTCACACAAAGAATTGGAAAAAGAATGGTGGATCATTACTTCCCTAAATGAGGGGTATACTAAGAACATACTACAGCAAGAAAAACTATCAATGACTCCAAAGAACTCCCAAGTTTGACACCATCCCCGGCAACGGCGCCAAAAATGTTGGCCTCCTACAATGATCTAATAACTAAGCCCTTACAGTTGTGATTCAGAGATTGGACATCTAACCTGAATAGCTATTTCAATCA
>VDFB02267619.1:0-61325 GCA_007258455.2 Sequoia sempervirens | reverse complement strand
TGAATCAAATGAGATGCCAAATAACATGCAAAAAAATAATTAAGGATCATGTGTTATGATCCAAAGTATTGGTGCAAACAAAATCTACAAAGTTTATACATTTATTTTTTCTATATTATTGCAGACTTTGGAAACCTTAAATCTCTATCAATTTATGAGGTTGGGATACAAGATATTTTGGATATGCATAGATACATTAAAATGTAGTCAACTCTTTGATGGGAGTTGCTTTGAGATGTCCACATCAACATAGACTCTTGTATTTGGCTATAACATGTGTGCACACCAATAAGAAACCAACCAAAATATTATGGTATCTTCTTCCTTCTGACTAGAAATTTAGTAAATGAATGAACACCATCAAAATTGAATATATATGTTGTTTAAGCTCAAGGTTTTGTCATCTAAATTTTGTATCATGTTTCTTGAAAAAATAAGGTTGTCTAAGACTCTAAGGCATAGTTGAAAAACTTGCCAAATTGAAAAATTTGCCAAGCCCAAAAAACATGACTTGGCAAAAACTCGGCATCTTAAAAAATTGCTTAAATTTCATTCAAAATGCATTTTGCAAAATTCAACGATAAGATGCATCCAATGAGCACATAAAAAAAACAAGTTGAGTCTAGTTGTATTTGATTGATTTGAAAGCAAATTGGGTACAAAATGTCACCCTCATGTGGAATGTGCTGATACTGATAGTCTGAAACAAAGTGAAAATAACGAATTGTTTTTGTAAAACTAAAAGTAAATACTACATTAATATATTTTACAAATTTATATCTTCCTCTTCCCATGTCTAGTGAAAACTAGAGGTAGAACTAGACGATATTACAGATGAAGACTTGTAGGCAAACTTGGAAACTTGGACTTGGAGAGTACCTATAAAATGAAATGAAATGAAAATGCCTTTTTAGCAGCCGTGGGAGACCTTTTTTTTGGATAGGCGAGTTTTTATTGTGGACTCGTCAAGTTTTTGGCATTTTTCTCCTTTATTTGATGAGCAATTGTGGAGAGTAAATGTGGGGAAAACCCGCCGTCAAAAAAAATTCGGGAGTTTTTTGAAACTTTCCAATTACTTGGAGAGTTTTTCAACTATGGTCTAAGGTATAGGGTAGGTTTGTAGAGGCATCTAACTCAACTTTTTGAATTGTGGGCAGTTTGAGTGCAATGGTTTTGAGGTCAAATTTTCCTTGATTTTGTACCTAAACTCATTGACACCCACAAATCAACCTCCTAGGATAGGTATTTAAAACATCAAGCCATTTTAAGCACACAATTGGTTGAGATCCCCTACATGTTAATTGCTCATCCCATCTCAATATTTTGTGTTTGATTTGTTTTAGAGGGCTAATGATTTCAATTGACCTGTAATGTCCTCGTTTTCCATCCAGCCTCACAAACGTTAATTATTTTAATTAATTTAATTATTTAATGTTCCCTGGCAAAAGTGCAATAATAAAGGTAATAAAAAATTATTATATTAATGAGGTGAATAAAGTGACGCCATGGAATATTTAAAAGATATTATGAAGTATTTTAATGTCACTTTATAAAAGGATGCAGGAGCTCATTTTCTCATTATGTGAAGATTATTATTATCTATTTGGTTTTGAGGAGAGCTCAGCTTTTTCGAATGAGAGGACGGAAACCCTCAAGTTTAGGTTTAGGGATTTGGACAAAAACCCAAATCTTGTTGTGGGCGGATTCAAAACAGAGTTCGCATTTGGGCATTATCGATTGTGGGAATTTTGTGGTGTCTTCTTCAAAGACAAAATTCCCAGGGAAATTTGCATAGATATCAAAATCTTCAGTTTACAAACAGATTCAAATGCTCTTCTTATGTGCTGATTGATGATATTGAAGAAGGTGATTTTAAATATCAAGGGTTTACGGTAATTTCCAAAGTTGTGTGATTTAAAGGTTTCAGGGGAATATTAGGAAGCTATTTAATATTTTTATTTCTGCGATCCTTTTCCCCAGCAGCCGTACTATTCTATGGGGAAGCATTTTGTATCAATTTCATCTGCACTTTGAAGGCTTCGAATCATATTATCACTTGCTGTTCTGATCATTCCTAAGAGCTGTGATTAGAGTTGGAGTGCTGTACAAAATAGGGAACCGAGTTGGAATTGGCGTGGAGGTTTTTGGGAGGTCAAAGGGAGTAAAAACTGCAGCCACGTCACTCCTATACCCCACGCTTCCCAAAGTCTACTGTAATACCTTGATGAGCTGCTGATTCATTCTAAAGGAGAAATAAGTAGTACAGTTTTAGTATATCATGGAGAAAATTAGAGATGCTAGAAGACAAATTCATGGGTTAGTCAAGCGGGTTTGAATAGACCATATCTCCTACAAGAGTCTTTGTGAATTTGAAGGTCATCGCTAAAGACAAATCTTGAACAAATATTAGTGGGAGGTTGACGTGGGGGTTTGAGTCAGTCTAGCAAGCCAAAAGGGTGTATATCGATCTATATTTTATATCCTTCCTCAACACAGGTCCTAAGCAGCTGACGCACAGGAAATATATTATTATTATTATCTGCCGCCTCCTAATTTCTGAAGGTCCGTGGGTCTTAAGGAGGCTTCCGACAATGAAGGTTGTTGGTAGGAGTGCGTGGACAGCTGAAGACATGTGAAGTAGAGGACAATTGAGCTCTAAGAAGAATCGACTTATTCATGTGAAGGTCGAAAGCTCTAATATTTGCCTTTACTGTTTATAAAGTGAATCACTCAGGTCAGAATTAATCTGTGATAATTTCCCATTATAATATTTGTATGAAAAGGGTTGGATTGGCATAGTAAAAGAGGGATAATATCTGAGAACCGAAGGATTGAAACAATTTTGGGCTAAGAAATTGATTGAATTAACAAAGGAGATGATTACATTAAATAGAGGAGGTAGATGACTGTAGACATTTAAAATGTCTAACTACCTCACCTACAAACTACTGTAGCAACAGTAGTATTGACCATTAAAACAAGAAGAATATAATATTCTAACACCCTCCCTTAATGGTCAATTGTCTAACTAGCCTACAGAAAACAATCTGCAGGTCGTTTGGTCACAAATTCTTCAGAACACTTTGCTGCTATTGAGACCCTCCCTGGATCTGCAAAATGTTGATGACCAAGAGTACAAAAAAAAAAACTATCGAGAAAATAACAGAGAAGGTTGCCCCTTCTTTAAAAAGCTCTGCAACAAGAGACGAGAGCCTGCCACTGACTCTGCCACTTGAGATGAGTCCGCCACTAACCCTCCCAGAAACTACAAAACTTCAGACCAGAAAACCTCCAACCTGATGGTCGATAACAGAGCTGTTCCTCCCTATCGCTAGAGACACACCGAGAACAGCTGCCACGATTTTGAGGATAAATCGACAAACCATCGAAACTTTTGCAGAGGAGCACAATGCCCGAGAATAGACTGCAAGAAGCCAGTTGTGCAGATGTTCGCCCTAGCAACTCTAGGTGCGACAAAAACAGACTGCAACAAACCATGATTTTTGAGGAAAAAATCGCTAAACCCAAGATTACAAATCATCGTTTTTTCGGAAAAAAGGTAAAAACCAGAGAGGAATCCCACGCATTTTGCGAATTACAGAAACCCAAAAAGTAGCTGGCACGGAATCCGAAACACGGATCAGCATACAAAACATTGTTTTTAAGGAAAAACGGTAAAACCCTTTAGAAAGCAGAGAGCCCTCTTGTACAACAGAAACCCTAACTAGGGTAAATAGGAACTGACCCTTAATTTTTGAGGAGAAAATTATAAACTCTACCGGAATTTTTTAAGGGAAAAAATTATGAAAACCCATAAATCCAGATTTTTTTTTATAAAGGGAAAAAATATTTAAAAAACCTAGCCATTGATTGTCAGCTAAAAAACAGAGGGTTTGGAACCCTAGCCGTTAGAACAGATCTGCACAGAAATCGAGTCACGAAAAACGAAGCACCTAGAAAAATTGGATGACAACCCATTTGAGATCACGGAAAACCCAGAAGGAATTTTTTTTCGACTCGATCTGAAGGGTCAAAACCCTAGCCGAAAATCACAGAAGCCCTAGCCGCCATTAATGAACCCGAAACTTGCAGAAAAAAAAAAGCTGAAACCCTAATTTCCGCCAACAGAAATTCGTGCGAAAAATGAGCCCAGATCTCAAATAAAACACGCCTCAAAGAGAACCAAAACGCGTCCTCCATAAGAAAGACTTCAAATCGCGGCCATAAGACATGCAGAAACGCGTCCAGAAAATAGGGAAAAACGCGTTTAGAATTCTATGAAATACGTGTTTAGAAGCTGACGCGGATAGATCAGAAACGTAACTACAAAAGTCACGAAAATCCGCTAGAGACACGAAAAATCAAATCCGGCGTGTGATAGAGGTCGCGCAGGAGAGTCGCGGGAAGAACGACGCACGAAAAGAGCAGATCTGAAAAACGCGATTAGGAGGGCCAAAAATCGCGACTTCATCAAATCACGACCAGAAACGCCCAGACAGTTGAAGAAAATGAAGCCTGCAACAAAAAAATCCCGCCCAGGAAATGGAACGAAAATTTCAGAAGACAGCCTAGAAGGGTTTTGAAAATCTCGAGTACGACTTTTGATCACAGAAAACCCTACGAAAATTTTCAGAAGAGCCACCAAGAGATTTTCTAAAAATTTCTGGAAAAAAATTCCAGACAAGAAGAGGCTAGAATTTTTTATTTAAAAAATTCTCCAAATTTTGAAAAACCCCATTGGCTCTGATACCATGAAACAATTTTGGGCTAAGAAATTGCTTGAATTAACAAAGGAGATGATTACATTAAATAGAGGAGGTAGATGACTGTAGACATTTAAAATGTCTAACTACCTGTTGATGCGTGTTTTATGACTCACCAAGCACTTTAGAATAAAGAGTCCAGAGATGCTCTATCCTCTCTTGAAAAATTACCTCTTGTGCTAAGATTGCTAGAAAGGTCATACGGTAATTCCAATGTTTCGTTTTGGGGGATGGACAAGCTCAATGGATGATGTGATATGCTGGTTTCACAAAGGGACCCTTGGATAGTAGATTATTCAAAGCAAGAATTAGAATTGATTTGATGTTGGACGTTCTTATGTTTTTGGGATTTTCGGTTTGGAATAAAATAAAAGGAAAAAGGATGAGGGTTAAGGAACTAGATTTATGCAAAACTACTCCTACGAACTTAAGAGACAAATGCTGGATAGTGAAATTTAAACCAATCTTTGCTTCGCGAAGCACAGTACTACAACTAGACAAAGACGGTGCAATCTTCAACGGGTTTACGAAAGATATCCTATTACACAATACCACCATCAATTCGATCAATGCATATAGGTAATAGAATTCAAGTCAAGCAATTTCAATGTTCAGACTAACCTTACACATCAAATTGAAAATCATCCAATTGAAAAAGGTATGAACTAATTTCACTATTTCCAACACTATCAATCTTTCATTCGTCTAAAATGCTGAAAACTAATTTACTCTATTGAAGAAATCATGAAACCATGCGGGCTCATAAAAATAACAAATGCTCAACTCTGAATCCACTTATTATTTGAACAGCAATAGTAGCAACAATTTCATAAATCTCTCTCTGAATAAATGAAATGCGTGGGGTTTATATAGGCACCCCAATTACAAAACAACGGCCAAGATTGATTTAAGATCAATGGCCAAGATCATTTCAATAAACCCTAACCCTAAAAAGCATAACCAACTTAGAGGACACATGGCGCAAACAGAACAAGCCACTTGTAGTATGGAAAATGGTGACACCTTGCGAATCATTCGAGCAAGTGGGAATCCAGAATGCAATTCCCTTTGGACTGCTCCTTAGCCGCAAATGCAAGAAATTTAGTTAACACAAAATCGAGTTCCTCCATTGAGATACTTGGCACAGAATCCAGTTGCACTCCGATCACGTCCAAGGTTTCAAGGCACCGAGTGAAAGTACTTTCCCACCTATCTTCCCGCTTCTGAAAGTTATCCATAAAGGTCAAAAGGGAAGACATATCATCAAGCTGGTTCTCTGTAATAATCTGCACTTCCTTGAAGTAAATGTTCATCACACTTTTCTTCAGTCCTTCTAAATCTAAGCCATTTGCATCATGATGCTCCTGTCCTGTCAATCCTTCAAGGGAAGTGAGGATTTTGAACTGAATTTTCTCAACTGCACTCCGTATAGCAGCACATTCTTCCTTCATTCCATCATATGTCTTCCTTTTAGCCAATAAGGAATGATACCACCTGCTGAAATCATATGAGGCTCCTTCCTCGATTACACCCTCCTGGATTAATATTTGTAGGGAAACTTCCTTTAAAACCTTCAAACGAGGTATCACTTTGTCCTGTACGTACTGGAAATCTTCCCAATTGTCTTCAACTTGACTAACTTCAGTTATAAGCAAGGCAGATCTGTCATAAGTTTGGGCGCACTTCTCTAAGAATTGCTCCATCTGTTTTGAAATATTGATAACCCAACTCTTGGTTGCTTGACTCGTGATCCTCATAGCCTCAAGAACATCAACGGATTCCGGAGTAAGAGATGATGGTGGAATAAAAGCTTCACCTTCTTGGCGCAAAGGAGCTGTTAGCTGCTGAATGAACTCTATCAGTTTTAGATTTTCCAACTCTAGCCTTTCTTTCTTCTCCTCTGTTTTGTCGAACTTTTCCTTGATGGCTTTGGAAGTGTCTGCTAACTCATGGAAATCCTGATCTATCGTGGTTGGCCCAATGTCCAATGTTGTAACCTCGTAATCCATAGGAGTAATCTAATCTTTTGGCTTATCAATTTTCGGGACTGCCACCTGTAAGATCCTGGATCCTGCATCATTCCTGGTAATCTGAGAATACTTCTTAGACTTCTTTGGCGTTTTAGCTTTGCCAATCCTTTCTAGGAAGTCTTGCATGCTCTCAACTGGTTGAACTTCATCCAGTGGTCTGGACTTTTTCATTAAACTTTCGGTCAACCAAGCTGGGATAGTGGATAATTCCATCCCATCTTCTAATTGAACATCATCATTAATTCCTTTTAGAGCAGAAATTACCTCATCTCCTAGCTCTTCATTGTTCTCAAGGATCTCAGTATCTCCTGCGCCTTCAATCATCAAAGTATCATCCCCTTCCAAACACTCAGTGAGGGTTTGTTCTTGGAGAGAATCCAACTGTTCTAACTCTTGAAATTCGACCTCTTGCTCATGGCTTGGCTCGATATCAACAATGGACACCTTTTCAATTACTCCAACTGATAAAGTACTTGAAGATGATGGATTTTCAGTCACCTTTTGTTTCTTATTCTCCAATTCTCCGCCAGCTGATTCTTTTTCCTCCGTGTGAAGGTTTTTACTCACTACCCTCCTCTTGCTAGGATACGAAAGCTCATCAAGGCTTTCGCCAATTGCTTCCTCCTGGTTTTCCTTATTGCTCAATGTGGCATAAGTAAGAGAAATTCCTTCTTTCCTCAACTTGCTGATCTGACTGTCAACCCATTCCCTTGAGTATGCTAAAATATCCTTCATCAATATGTTCAAATCGGTCAACTCAGGTTGTGTCCAGTTAGGCAACAGGATAGGCTTATCTTTTTCTTGTTCAAATTGAGGATGTATGTAGTCCCCGTTGTCCTTTACTTGGTCAGGTATAGGGAACAAGTCACACCTTTTTATAAGTTCAATTGGAATTCTGGACCAAGTCTTCTTCCTGACTCCATACTTGTCCACCAAGTTAGACCAATAGTCTTCAATCTGCATAACATGAAGGGATTTCTTCCCGTGAACTCTCAGGTATGGATCATAATCGGACCTTGGATTATAAGTGTTGAACTTATGAAATTGTAACTCTACCCTTGCTGTCTTGGCTGATTGTAATGAGGGGCAGACTTCTAGCATTTTTCCAATTGCAACCGGAAAATCCACTCCTTGTTTGTTCTTTTTCGCCTAAATAG
Source organism: Sequoia sempervirens (assembly GCA_007258455.2). Classification (NCBI taxonomy): domain Eukaryota; kingdom Viridiplantae; phylum Streptophyta; class Pinopsida; order Cupressales; family Cupressaceae; genus Sequoia; species Sequoia sempervirens. Next base: position 53,375 of record VDFB02267619.1, on the reverse strand, counting down.
AGTCCACACAAGCCAGTTGCCTTGCAACTTCAAGCATAACAATCTTGTCTGTTGGATACCGAGGAAGTCTATACGGAGTATCTGAGAATCCATGAACTCTTATGTACGTGAAGGTCGGAAACTGGATAAACCATGATCCGAACTTGTCAAGCATCACCATAGCTTCTTTAGATAGCCTCCTTTGAACTATTCCTTGAAGCACTCGCGTGATATACATAAGGAAGGCGTCATTAGTTATCTTGAAATTGTTCCTGTAATGTAGCTGGAGCTGCGGATAACAATCATATGCTTTGAGTTGATCTTTCCGAAGTCCAATTTCGCCTTTACAAATCAGTCCTCTATACTTGGTGAACCGTGCCAAGATATAAACCACATAAGAACTCATATAGAAGGTTTTGGTCTTTTTCAAGTTTCTGAACTGGAAATCGATATTATCACTTATTAACTTTGCCCAATTTATTGCCTCCATTCCCAATACGATCTCCTCCACATACGAAAACATCCATACTTCGAAGAAGGCTCCTTGAGAAGTTCCCATAATCCTACTTAGCATATGAATCATATCACTGTATTCTGTTTTAAAATCCGTGCAAATTAATCTCTTTGGCAACTTGGAGCGATGTCTTTTGGGTTCCTTAATCCAGTTAGAATTGACTATGTCCATACAGGATTCCTTGGCTTGATCGAACATGGCCTGTGATTCCTGTTGAGTCCTGTTCAACATTTTTCGACGATGGGGAATACCAAATACTTCCCTGACTTAATCCTCTGTAAAGTACGCTAAGGTGATCCCATTGGGTGTTTTAATGGATCTTGTCTGTGGATGGTACCTTCTGGCACACTCGACCATTAACTCATTGCACTGAACTGCAGGTGGAAATCCCGCTGCTTGATGAAGTCCAAACTTAACAATATTTGTGGCAATAGGCGTAGGCATTTCGTTCTGAGTGCCAAACATCCTTCTCTTGTGTTGAATTGCATTAAATTGCTCAAAGTTGGTATCTGCTACTTTCTTCCACTTCGAAGATAATTGGGATTTTGGATAAAATTCTTTGAGGACTTCCTTTACTTGAGCTTTCCTGACTCCACCTCCCACGTTCTTTGGAGAAGACATTGTGCCTGTAAGAAGCTCGAAGTTAGAATATTTTAACAAATTTGCAAAAAAAGGCGATTTCTTGATTGAATAAATTTTTTAAAAATTAATTTAAAATCCAAAACTCGATTAAAAGGCTGTGTAAAGAATAAATTCTTAATGAAAATTGATCCGCCTTTATTGTTTTTAAAGAGCATTCATGGAATTTTAAATAATCTTCTGGATTTTAAAGACTTATACTGAAGTTTTCTCAAATCCATAATGAAAAATCCCATTCCCTTCTAAAATCGCTAATAATAACCTTGCAGTTGTTTGAAAAATCTGGAAATGAAGAGAAAAAATCCAACTCTATGTTCTAGAATTAAAAAAAATCTCTTTGCAGTTGAAGAAAGACGTCTTTGGCTTGAGAGGGGTTTTTGCCTGTGAGAAAATTCGACTTTGTACATAATAGAAAATGAGCTCACAAGATCATCTTTTATAATAAAATCTTTCCAAATTGGTTTAGGTCGACTTCTTCTTCCCATTGGGTGTTTTTGCTTTAAAACTAAAAAGCAATCTTATCTTGATCTTTGACTTTTCAAACAAGGCGTCCCTTTTGGCTTGACAACTAAGTTTCATCTTTAAAATAAAACTTTAAGTTATTTCTTCTATTTTTGCCTTTAGTAAAATTCGACCCTCAAGTGGACTTTTCTCCTTTTCAACTGGAATTTCTCTTACCAAGGCGATTTTGCCTTAGAAAATTTTCGATTCTTCTTGAAAAATTCGACTTTCAACTGGATTTTTCTACTTCCCAACTGGAAATTCACTTCAACTTGAAGTTCCTGAAGTCTAGTTCAAAATTTCTCTTGCCTTAGTCGATTTTCATCTTTGTCCAATTGGAATTTTGAACTTTCCAACTGGAATTCCTTGTAGAAGGCGGATTTTGTCCTAATCTTTCAAATTTTCATTGGATTTCTCAGTATTTCTCTTGATGAACGGATTTCTCAACTGGACTTTTTGAAGATTCAACTGGATTTTCTAAATGGCGCACCTCTCCAGACTTAGGCGAATTCTTATCATGATTTTTCTTGCTTTTTTACTTGATTTTTCAATGATTTTCTCTCAAAGGCGCGATTTTGTCCAGTTGATTTTTAACCTTTGCATGCGCTTTTTCCATGATTTTTTTGATTTTTCAAGACCTCTGCTTGATTTTTGCTTGCTTTTTTACTTGATTTTTCAATGATTTTCTCTCAAAGGTGCGATTTTGTCCAGTTGATTTTTAACCTTTGCATGCGCTTTTTCCATGATTTTTTCGATTTTTCGAGACCTCTGCTTGATTTTTGCTTGCTTTTTAGTTCCAAAAGTGGAAACTTTCGACTCCACTGCTAGTGACACCTAGCACTTTCTAAAAATATAAACTTACTAAAAATAGAAAAAAGCAAAAAGCAACTTTCTAAAAATAGTAAATTCCAGATTGGTCCAGAAATGCCAAAAATGAAAAAAGCAAAAAAGCAAAAAAGCAGAATCCCTAAAAAATAGGAAGTGTTAGAATTGAGCGAAAGCACAGGCGATCCTCGTCTGCAAGGTCTTCGAAGCTCTTCTATGACTTTTATGTTCAGTTTCAGGCTCAAACTCTCAACTTGGCTTGGATAATGACTCCAGATTTTGACATGGAATTCCCAGATATCAAAGATTATGAAATTGCTACTCAAACCTAAACCCTAAGAGCAAACCAGCGAGGGTCCCCATTTGCAATGGGGCGATGTGTGAAAAAGATCACAACACTACCTCACCTACAAACTACTGTAGCAACAGTAGTATTGACCATTAAAACAAGAAGAATATAATATTCTAACAAGGATTATATTTTTGAATGGTCATAAGACCAAATTCAAAATATAATTATCATAGATTTCTGAGTACATATATCAGTCCTGTAGCAGTGCCAAGTGGATGGTGTAGAACTGACAGGTCACATTATACCATGCTCTTAGTCTTCATTGTTGAAGTAAACATATTTGACAGTAAATATATATTTCAAACTGATTGAGGAATGGTCTAAATTCTTGCAAATTAAATATCATTTTTGAATAGTAATCTGGAGAATTATGCTCATGTATTCAAAATATTAGCAAAGCTGGGAATGTTGTGAAAATCATATCTATATATTGCATTCATTTCTTGAAGTCTGGAAATTATGTTCGGTTGACAACATGCATAGCATTGTCAACTGATTGTAATTAAACACAAAAGACTACCGATCTGGAGTAAGGGATTGTACATGACCATTTGAGCACATAAAGGATAGTTTTGCACCAATAAGTGTTGTTGTCGAACCCTAAAAGTACATATCTAGGTTATCTATACATTCTTATGATGTTAACAAGCAATGAATATGCTGGAACTAGGCAGTCTAACCCCTTTCCTGATATAAAAGGTCATTTGTGGTAGAATTTGGAAATCAATTTTCATTTGTTTAGCCATCTAAGATGTTAGAAACTTAGAACAATCTAGATGGCAATCTAAAGCAGATTTTGTTATAGCACAAGTTTTGTCATGGTTCAACATGAGATTTGAAGGTGTTTCTTTTTGGTTCAAGGTTATGGTACTCTATGAGGAAGCATAGGACTAAGAAGACAACAATTTAGATCTTGTTTAGAGGCAGAAAAATGAAAGTAAGAAAAGGTCAAAGGGATTGGAATGTAGTCAATGAACAACTGTTACAATAGTGAAGTACCGGGGAACTACACAGAAATCAAACACAATAATGCAAAGAAAAGCAAGAAAACAAAGAAATTCACAAGTGGGGTAAACCTAAAATAATAACCTCCCCATAGTTGGGGTGTGAGATAAGAAGGATGCTCGTAGGAATGCCAAATTATTAAGGCCCCACTCTTGCACTCTTGATTATGGAAATAAGTTTTTATGGGGCTTCTCATGGTAACCTTGGGTTGGCTGGAACTTGTTTTGTTAGTAGGGACTTGGTCAAATAATGAAGTTGAATGGATGGCATTTATTGAAGGTATCTCCTAGGTGGTGCCTATAAGTTTTATGTAGTTGATTGTGAAAGGGGATTTCTCTCTTGTTATTCAAGGGTGAGTAATTAGTCTTGTCCTAGTTGGAAATGTGTTAGCTTAATGGAGACTATCTCTTTGTAAAAAAATGGATGATGTTTTATTTTTTTAGAGTGTTTGGCTAATTATGTGCCTATCTCATCCTTGATTAGTGACAGGTTGGACTCTAGGATGGCCTAACTCCACTCCTCAAGAAGGATTGTCTTAGCGTTGTCTTGTTGTGGACCCCTTCTTGTTAGTGTGGCCTTTGTGCTTGGTACCCCCCTCATTTTGATGTCGTCTTGCCATGACCCCTTTGTGACTAGACATCCTTTTGTTGTAAGAATTATGATGCCAATGTATGCATTTTTTTAGGAAATCCATTTTTGTATTTCCCATAGCGTTTGGGGAGTTGATAGTTTGTGTCATGTGTTGATGGAGGTTCCTTTGTGCTTACCTTTGGAGTGGCCGTTTTATTTGATGAAGGGTTATTTCTTTTCACTTTGTTTGTGTTCTAGTTTTCTCATCCATTGTTGCTTGGAGTGTTGTGGAGGCTTTTGTGTAGTCTTTGGGTTTTGAATATGGCTTGTTGTAGAGTTATGTGTAATGTCCCCCTTTTTAGCGTGATCTTGTTTTGAGTGTTTTAACCTATTACTTAGACCCTTGTGGGCTAACTATTTTGGTTAGAGGGTTAGTGGTATCTTCTGGAGAGTTTGTTCGTTCTCATCTTTTGTGATCAGGGATTGGCTCATTGCAGGCCTTGGCTATACAGGAGTTGTCTGCTTATGACGACACTGAATTCTATTGAGTTTTGAGGAAGTTAGGCTTACTTAAGTGATTTAAGTTATTATTTAACTTAAAGTATTCTTATAAAGTCAAATTGACTTTATTATTTTATATCACTTAAATAAGTTTGGAAAAAAAGGTGATTTAATTTTATATCACTAATACCTTTATGTGGGGGCCAAATATTAAATCTGAAACTATTGAAAAGGACTTGAGGTTATTTCAAAATATTTAAATGACCTAAAGTATGCTCTAATCCTTAGAAATTCACACCTCTTTGCTATATAAGGGTTTTAGGCAATGAGAAACTCATCTATTGAATATTTCAACTTTGCCTTGGAGGTTTTTCCCTTGCTTTCATCCTGTGATCAGGTTTGCAGCAATCCACCATTGGAGAACGAAATCTCTTCAGTGTGAGCACTTGTGAGGCTGTGAGAGATCAGCTGAATTGGTGCAATTTGAGAGAGCTTCATTCAGAAGTTCTATAGTGTCTTATCAGAATTTTGTGGGGTTTCTACATCAGCAACAGAGGGTTTGAGTGGATGATGTTCTTCCTTTCTTCATGGCAGGCATCATACTTCAATGGCTGTACCATCTGAGATGTTTTGGGCTTCTTTTTGCTTGAAAGGTGTGGCTGTTTGAGCTAGGGCGTACCAACTACATGGAGAAACACCTTCCTTCTTGAGGGTTTCTCTTCACCATCATCAGCACTTGGCATCTACCTTTCATTTGCTCCAGTTTCTCAGCTGGATTTCATGCTTGTATCATTCTACACTAGATTCAGTCAAATTTCTTCTTTTGGACTGGCAAACTGGCTTCTTTTCTTATTTAAAAAATCTGGAGGCTTACGGACTTAAGAAAAAGACAGGGGTTTGAGTAGTGAGCCAGCAAGGCTCATCACATTATGAAAGTGCTAGATCCTTATTTCAAAGGCCTTATTTTAGATTGTTGTTTGAATGTATTTTTTGCTTGTTTAGAGGCTAGTTTGATTTTTGTCCTCAAACATCTTTTTGGGTTGATGGGTATTGGTGATACAAGGGTTGTGCATTCTTGTGCCAATGTTTTCGATATTTTTTTTGAGAGTTGGAAGAGAAGGTGTAGGACTATGTAGTTAGAGCATGGATGCTTTGGTGTTTTATTAGGGATGAGATGTCGTTTTAGCTTGGCTTGGAAGATTGTTGTCTTGTTCTTCCTTTGAGTTTGCTTACTGGACTTTGAGTGATGAGGTAAGGGTCTTGAAAAAGAAATTGATGGTTGTGAATCATGAGTTGCAAGAGGTCAAAAATTTCTATTTGGATGTGAACAAGGTAGTAAAAAATCTGCTTTTTTGTGATAGTAATGGCCTTTCGGAGGTAAGTAGAGTGTATACTCCTCTATCTTTAGAGGTTAGCATTTGTAGTAGGGCTCTTAAGAGGAAACAGCTCATCCATGGCATTGTGTTCAAAAATTTGCAGTGTGGGATTGAAGGTTATACTAAAACTGATGTTGTTATAGTGATGGCTTGGGATTGTAAGAATTTTGTTGGAGCTAGTTGTTTGGAGGCCACAGATGGTTGGGGTGTCATGTAATGGTGCATGGATTTTACCTTTGTGTTGTTGCTTTTAGCTTGTTTTGACAGTTTTGTTGTTTTGAGCTTGGTGGTATAGTTAGTTTTTCATCATGTTTTCAGTTTCTGGCCTTCAACTGATTTGTTTCTCTTTTATATGCTAGTTTTTAGGTGTGAGGGCTCACCTAAAAGTCTCTTTTAATTTTTAGGAAAAAACCTAAAACAATAACCTTGAAATAAGAACAAGTATAAATAAATGTGTAAGGGTAGTCCCCTTCAAAGTGGTGGGAGTAGATGAAGACCATAACTGGGAACTGATGCAAGAAGAAAAAATAATCAAGTGTTTATACGTGTAGGAGCCATAGTTGGTTTGTCTACTATAGTAGGATAGTTGATTTCATCATGAGTCATTTAAGCCACTTAGAGTTGAATTTGCAGTTGCAAATTTAAAGAAAATCTCTTTAGGGACAATTTAACATCAGGTTTTAAGCTGAAGTCTTATGTACAATCAATTCTAAATATATATGTTGTAGGGTTCTCTATCCTTGGCCAACATACCTAGTCGAAAAGGGTCTGGGTATCTCGGGGTTTGGCTTGGATGGCCAAGGTACATCTTGAGTAGTGGCTTGGCTGGTCACTATCTTTATTTAAGATGAATTCGTTTTTAGATTCAAGAAACATAAAAAAGCATGCATTTGAAATAAAGTCCATTCCAAAAAGTTCCAACAAGCCTAGGTTGCTCATGCCTATAATTTGAATCCTGGCTTTGAAATTCACTTGAATTCCTTGTTCCATTGGGATGCATTCCCCCAACCCAAAAAAGAAACCCAGGTGCTTCCAAGATGGGGGTGTTTCAAAGACGCAGGGACTTGGGGGGAACATCCCCTAGTTTAGAGACGTTGCCGAGACTCTGGGGCATCCCCAATATTCTTAGGGAACTCCTAGATGTCTCCTAACCACACTTGATACTCCTAGGCATTCCTCATGATAGATCAATGGAAAAGTCAAATTAAAAAAAAATGTGAAAGTTTTTTGGATCTTTGTGCAACATAGCTAAATATGGACCCTATTTTACTTTTTGATTGTTGTTGGTAGGATGTTGAATTCTTTAGAAGAGGGGCTAGATATTGGTGGGTGTTTATGTTTTATCTTCTTTGAGTTGATTATAATTTTTTTTTTTCTACTTTGAGTTAACCATAAAATATTTTATCTGCTTTGAGTTAACTATTAAAGCATCATTTTATTAAAGGTGTGTTCAAGCAAACTTTAATGAACTAATAATTTTTCAAATTTGCATTGTTGTAGCATGGTTATGTATAGGTGGTTGTCTCGACTCTCAAATGCATGTACTTGACATGTTCTCATCTTAAGTGTATCATGTTGAGTGGTATTCACATTAGCACACTCTGCCGAGGAACAAATCTTTCTCCATTGATACAAACTTTTAGATCTGGACACAGCCCTAGAAATATAAGCATTTGTTTGGCTGCTTAAGTTGTACTCAGTGCAAGGAATATGCCTCCAATGGTATGATGAGTCCTGCAAGCGATTCATCTCTTGGTGGACTTGTGGTACATTAAGCTTAGTTTTGCAACAAGAATTGAAGATTTGAGCTAAAATCTTGCCATTGACAAACATTTGTAGTTGAGGCCAAGATATTTTCTTATGAATCTAAATCAAAGCTCATTTTTGTTGGTAACAGAGAAAATATAATACCGATTCTCCTAATATACAGCTGTGGAACAGAGAAAGAAAGAAATAAATTATATTAATGTCCAGGGATGACCAAAAGTAGGTCAATGGGATTCAAGAGAACAGGAGTATACAATAGAGAGTTAAAAGTCCCACCAGGGGGGAAAAAAAAAAGACAAAAGATACAAAACAATAGGGGACCATGAAAACCAGTGGTCAAGAAATAGGTACAGCTAAGAAAGGGGAACAAGAATCTCGAGAAGCAAAGAGCAACCATAATAGGGATTTTCATTTTATAATGATTAAATTTTGTGGAAGTCCTCATGATTTCTATCAATTTATTGTTTATGTATTGTCAGTTCTAACACATATGTGCTGTAATGTTCTTAAGTTTTATATCCTGTTGCAGACTATAGGGAAACTTCCCTATTTTTATTTATTTATGCTAGTGAAATATTCTTAGAAATTTGTGTCATTGAAGTGTTTTTCAGTTTCACTAATTCAAGCTTTACGTATTGGCAGTTTGAAGTACATAAATGTTGCCATGGTGACAATTTTGAAGAATGTTACAAATATTATAACAGCTGTGGGAGAGGTTTATCTTTTCAAGAAGAAGCATAACAACAAAGTTTGGACTGCCCTCTTCTTGATGGTATACCAATTTTTTTGATTTTAGTAAATACCCTTTGGCATAGGAGACAATAATTTTTCTTTTAATATTTTTATTGCAAAATCTCAACATATGCTGATTTATCAACTGAGAGCATGTGTTTCTAATTTTGTTTCCAATTATTATTAGAATTTTAATGTTGTTTCCTAGGAATTTTTCAATATAAGAACCTTGATTTTCCATCAGGATTTCTTCTTTTGCTATATAAAAAACATATACAAGATTTGGTTTTGGGAAAGCACCCTTATGCATGTGAACTACAATAGGTAACAACTGATGATGAGTAGTTATGTTTGCGTTAAATATGATTTTCTTTACTATATAATACAAATTATTAAAAAGAAAATTAAAAAATCAAAATGTTTAGAGCATACAATGAATAAACATGAATGGATATGAGCTATTTCATCTTACAGTAGTTACTGAAATGCTGGATCCACATCAGACATTGCTGGCACCCTGAAATCTTTGACCTTGTGGGGATTGCTGCCCATTGACCTTGGAATGTGTGTTGCCCCTTGAATCTGCAAAGGGAGTAAATGAAACAAAAGTTGCTTCTTTTGAGAGGGATGCATGTTGGATGATGGTGTTGCATAAAACTTCCTGTGTCGAGCTGCCACACAAATTAGACTATACAAGAGCAAACAAGTTGGTCAGAGAAATACAAGAAAGCAAATTTCAATTTATATTAATATCCATCAATGTTGAGTATGAGCCAATGGATCTTAAAGTTATAGCAAATAAAAATAGAATTATGAAGTTGAGTTCAGTTGGAAAAGGTGAAACCCAAAAACTCAAATTTCTAACAAAATACTAAAGTAAATTATCCAAGCTACAAAGCAATTCTAGAATGTTTATAATATAAAGATACATTAACGTCCATGTAGTACTGTGAGTGGATGTATCAAACTGAATGTTTGTAGTCATCAATTGTCAGATTATTTGCAATACAGAGTATGATAATTCTGTTAGTAGAATTGTTTGGGTGAATAGGATCTGGTGGAGCTCTCTCTGAATGTTATGAGTTATTGTATTCTGCAAACTATGAAGGTCAATTTCTTTCTAGAGGGATTTGTAAAGATAGTGATATCGGTTTTGACCACATCTATACCAAATATGAGGTTGTTTAGACATCTTGATAAATTGAATACTTGGCCTAGTTTTCCAAATGTTTCTTAAAGAATACAAGAGGTACAGTCTCTAGCATATATCTTTTCATTTGTGTTAATCTTATTTGAAGCTCCAATATGTTTGATAACTTAGATTGGTGAGAAACTCTTTTGAAGAAGCACATCAACAAAGTTCTAACATCCCGTTAGCCGTATCATGAGTGATGGTTTTCTAGTTAATGTGGATGTAACTTCTGAAAGTGACAAAATAATAGCCTAAGAAAGCATTAAAATGGACTATGTGTAATAAAATTACTCTATATTTGACCGAGAATTTGTAATATCCTCGACAATATTTTTTTTTAATTTTTTCAGTTTCACTAAGATTTGAGCATGCAACCTCTCCAAGATCCTGATGCGGGCAAGGTGAGAGCATATGTTGGAAGGGGTTAGATTGATATTATAGAAAAATGTTTGTTGGCAGCAAGCACACAACTCAATATTGCATTGTTACAAAAATTTGAAAGTAATGAAATATTTGTTCTAATGGCAAGCCTTCTAGAACGATTACAATCCTAATGTTAAATCTGGCAGTGAATCACATAGATTAGCATCAGAATATTGGAAATGGAATTAAGTTACTGAGGTCATGGTGGCATAGCCATCCAGACTTACAATACTGAAATCAACTTCAAAATTTATGATGTTTTTGGTGGTAAATTGCACATAAAATTACAATGCAAATAGCAGGAATATTCTTATTATTGCTAGTAAATAGATGCAAAACCAGAAAAAATATAAATATAAGCTGAAGATATCCATCTATTCCAGTAATATCAAAAAATCCCTGAAATGAATAATTATCAATTTTTTTTTATAGGCCCAGTATAGTCTGCGTACAATGCTTTTTATTACGTTTTATTAATATGTTTGTATTCGGCTATGTATTAATTGTTTGTTGGCTTTTGGGTAGTTGTAAGAGTCGGTTGATAGACGGTTGTGTCCTCTTGTCAACTGTCAAGTCCTTTAAATAGATTTCTTATCATCAAGGAAAGTAGTATGATCTGGTCAGATCGATTCTGATCCTTTGGTGATCATCTTTGGTCTACTTCTATAATAACTTCATGTGCAAATAAAGATATAGTTTTACTCCTCTATCTGGCATGCATTATTAATTTTGTTCACTATTTCAAGTATTCATTCTATTAGATAGGAGAATAAACATTGGCGTTGTTGCCTTAAAAGAAATCAGGTTACATTTGAGAGATTCATGCCCTTAGAACACAATAAAAGTAGGAAGAGACCACAAGGTGCTCAAGACCAAGGTATCAGGCGATATTTAAGGATCGTAGAGCAAAGGGAATGGAGAAGAAGACTACAAGGAATGGTTGAAGAAACCCCAACAATACAAGTTCAAAGTCGGAGTCCATCTTGAGAATGAAGTCAAAGTCAAAGCCATAGTTAGAGAAACAAAAACATTTCTAGTACAAGATAATCTACAAAAGGAGAGTGGGAGGAGATAGCAAAGCACTTACCACTACCCGACAAAGTGTGGGTCGATCTTTTTGACCAAGTGGAAAAATAAAGACAACTTTCTCTAATTGAGTTGAGTTGGGAGATAGAGTCAAATTCCTTAATAGAATTGTAATAGAGTAACCTTCGAGGCATTGAAAGGTTGTCAATCGAAGGAGAAGAAGCCAAGCCAAGGGTGTATAAAAGAAAATCTAAAGGCAAAACAAGTCATGAAGTTGAGGGAAAAGTAGAGGGTTCTTATGTGACCGAAAGTGTGAGAGAAGCATTGGAATGTCCAAATCAAAATCACTAGCTAGTGTAGGAGCATCCGAGCAGACTGGCAATCTTGCATCACCAAAAATATTGCTTCTTATTTTTGTTATTTTTAATAAGGGCTAATGTGGGAAAATAATTATTTTTTAATTTCTAAAATATGTAATTTTCCCCTATGATGATCTATAATTGTAATTTTGGAGGGAATTTACTTTGGCAAATGTTTCAAAGGCATCCCAAGAGGAATATTCCCTTTGGGCATCCCATTTCTAGGTGGGGACCACTTTGCATGCATGTTCTTGCATGTTCATTTGCATGCTTTGAATGCATTTGCATGTTGAGCGACTAAGCTTGCATGTTGGTGCATGGAGTCATCAAAGCCGTCGGAGATTAAGGAAACATCCAGTTTGACCAAATTTGATTGGTTGAGGTTTAGGTGCCCATGTGAAGGCTATGTGAGTATTTAGAAATTTTTATTATCTTATGATTTTTCCTCAAATGGGGCATGGTTTTTCCAAGGTGATAATTGCATGTTGTTTTAGGAAACCACAGTGGTTTTATCATTCACAAAATTCTATATATTGATGTCTTGTCATTGTGAGAAGTGGGCTTTGAGGAGTTGCAGGTTTACATAACTAGATGTTGCCGGATTGAGCATAGGATTGAAGACTCCATTTTTGCAGATTTTTATATGCAAAAAGCCCATGTGTAAGGGAAGCTTGTGAGCTTCTGCATATTATAATTCCATTTCGTTATTGAGATAATAGAATATATTGTTCCTTCTTGCATTTTTTTGTGCAATCTCTATTTTTGTTGTGAGTTTCAGATTGTAAGGGGAGTACCCTTCATCACTAGCAAGTAGGTTCGAAGTGTTAGTTTTTAATGATCAGATTTAAGTGCACAGAAATTAATTCAAATTCAACACAAGAACACAACAGATACCCTGGGAAAACCCTCCTCTTGAGGGAGAAAAACCCAGCCACTAATATCACTTATATTATTGAATCAATACAACAAAGATCTCCTTACAAGAGGCTGATATGCAGGCCCAAATATATATACCAAAGAGTGATGCAACACAGCAATACAAAGAGACTAATTTCTGATGAAGTCTCAGCCAATAATAGTGTCGATCTGCCTTGAGAAGAACTCGCACTTGATATGAGGGACGAACTATAATATGAATGAATAAACAATGATATGCCATCGATATATATACAGCATAAGAGAGGAGGACGTGACTCTTCAACAACATAGGTCGGCCTCCTTGAGAAGACGTGATTACAATAATCAAGAGGTTGGCCTCTTTGAAGTTCGCGACTCTTCATAACTTCAAATCTCTTTAATAAATGATTATCCTTTAATGTTGATGACGTGCCTCTTCATCAAATCGATATCCATATAAATTAAATAGCCATGGGCTATTATTTAATTTATCCAATCGAATGCAAGGAGATCCGCTGGAAGGATAAGACCGACGCTGCTCCTGAACATCAACACGAAGCACTAGGCTTGCATTAAAAAAAACCATGGTAAGCCCTAGTGTAGAAAAGAAAAAGTTACCCAAGTTTATAGGCAATGGATATGAGGATCTTGTGAGGCATTGTAAGACTTGGATAACAAATAGGCAAGATCATAAGACAATTTGACTATGGATTTTTCTAGCTACCTTGAGAGGTGTAGCAATCAATTGGTATACAAAAATTGATCAAGCCTCTTGAAACACATGGGAGAGATTAAAGGAAGCCTTCAAAGAAGAGTTTAAGTTGCTTCATGATGATAATGAAATAGTAGTAGAAATTTACAATACAAAACAAGGTAAGCAAGAAAATATACAAGCTTATAATTGTAGACTTAAGGAATTGCTTGTAAAGTTAGAAAAAGAGTTGGTTGACAGTCCCAAGAAAAGATGCTTCATCAAAGGTCTATGTAAGGATCCAGACCAATTTTTTTTTTGCTTTTCACAATGCAATTACAATGAACACGCACCCGTTAAGGTTAGCGCTAAACCAAAATGATGCGGAAAGTAACCCTAACCAGAATGTACACTAGGATCTCGATGTGGGCAAGGTGTGAGCATTGGTCAGAGGATCTATGCGAATGTAAACTGAAGGGAACTCTAACCAAGAATGCACCTGTGCAGACGAGCATATGGTCAGAGGATCAATGCATGATGAACAAAATATAACCCTAACCAAGAGTGCTGACGAGAGATGGCGAGCATATGGTCAGAGGGTCCCTAAGCTACTGAACTGAAAGTAAATAGGCGGCAAACCAGCCTCTTCCACTTATTCAGTGGGAAATACAATAAAATCAAAGAGAAGAATTGAGAAGTGTTGACAGTACTACTGTTCAACTTACAATGTATTAGAGAACCTGCCAGAATCACAAGATTAGAAGCCTTCAATGCTGCAACAATTTAAGAAACCTCTCCAATACTCTCAAACCCTTTTAATAACAACTTCTCACTCATCTACTAAACTTTCCCAAGTCTGATATTGACTGTTTATGACAGAAATTACTCAGAACAGCAACATAGTAACTCACTAGAATGCACGTAACTTGCTAAAAAATCACCCTATTGACATAAAACCAAATGCAGATTGCTCTAGGAATGATGGCGCCCCAAATGGAATGCATAAACATCACCTATTGACTTCTATTTATTTTGCACAGATCCCAAAGCCATTCCCAGAAAGGTACGACCCTCTTAAAAGGGCGATTTTCTTTTAAAAATCCAAATGAGCAATATAAAATCTATAACTTTGCAAAGATGGTCACCTAGCTTAAGGAAATAGATTTCTTCAATGCCCAGAACCAAATTAATTTTATTTCAAAAGCTGTGAGCAAATCTTACATTCTCATATGATCAACAACTCCAGAAATGAACATAAATGCAAAACTAGAACTCCAAATGCAAATACTAAACTGAAAATGCAAATCAAACCTATTACAAGCTAACCTCTCAACTAGTTGCTATCTTTCAAGCAAGAAGATGAGCCCATGCTAGGAGGTGTGCTTTCCTCGAAGCGAGTGCCTGAAGACAATTCAGCAGCATAACGATGTGGTAGACAAAAGATCCCAAATGAAGAGCTGAGGCCTGAATATAAAGACATGAAGAGAACCATCTAGAAGCTTCAAGAAGGGCGCCCAAAACCCTAATTTCAAATTCAACATTTCCCTCCAAAAGATGGCATCCTTTTTCTCTTACTGAAATATTTCACTTTTTAAAATAAAAGTCAATCACCTTAAGTAGGCGTCCATTTCACTAGCTCAATATTTGACTTTTAAAACATAATTTATCTCCATGACGCCTTGACCCCTTAAGTCTCCCTTTTAAAAACAACATGAAGTTGTACTGCTAGGCAAAGGGGTGTTATAATATTAAAATATAATATTATAATGAAAAATACTTATCTCTCCAAGAAAAATGCATCCAAGGCCAAAAATTGAACTGCTAGCTGAATCAACTGAAGAAGAAGACCAACTGAACTGAACCCAACCTGTCCACTGCTAAAAATAGTAAATTCATGAAGTTGCTCGGAATGCCAAACTGACCATACCACTGTGAAGTTCTCTGAAAACCCAGAAAAAATCCGCAATCCGATTTCCAAACTTCAAGCAACAACCACCTCAAAACTAGGAAACCCTAATTTCACCATCCGAGTAGCCTACGGGTCTCCGGAATAGGCCAACGGTCAACAAAAACGATCACATCTGAGAAGGGGATATTACAGTCCGCCCTTCCCAAGATTGCTTGCCCTCAAGCAATCGCAAGTTTGGATGCTGTAGAATTTCCTCATTCTCCCAAGTAGCATCCTCCAAAGGTAAATTCTTCCACTTCACCAAGTACTCTTTGATTGTTCTCCTCCTCAAAGAACGCTCTCTGGAATCAATAATCTCTTCTGGAATCAAGGTCAACTGCCCTTCTTCATCTAAAGGAGGCAACTGTGATGAAGCTACAACATTGTGTCCAAGTGCCTTTTTGAGGCGAGACACATGGAAAACGTTGTGGACCTTACTACTCGAAGGTAGTTCCAACTCATAAGCCACTGCTCCAACCTTTCTGACAACTTTGAATGGCCCATAGAAGCGAGGTTTTAGCTTCTCAGCTCCACTCTTCTTGAGTGTAGACTGTCTGTAAGGCTGAAGGCGAAGATAAACCATATCACCAACCTCAAATGAACGCTCAACACGCTGCTGATCAGCGTACATCTTCTGCTGATTTTGTGCCATTTGAAGGTTGTTCTTCAAGGATTTCAAAATGTCCTGACTTTGTTGCAACCAATCCTTGGCTTGAGGAGCTTTGCTATCATCAAACACCAAATCAGCAAAGCTGGGAGCCTCATAACCATAGAGAGCCATGAATGGAGACATCTTTATTGACATGTGGAAGGATGAATTGTAGCAATACTCTCCAATGTGGAGCCATTTCACCCATGCTCTTTGCTGCTCCGAGACATAATTCCTAAGATACCCCTCCAACCATTTGTTCACTATCTCAGTTTGACCAT
This sequence comes from Sequoia sempervirens, assembly GCA_007258455.2. NCBI lineage: Eukaryota > Viridiplantae > Streptophyta > Pinopsida > Cupressales > Cupressaceae > Sequoia > Sequoia sempervirens. Next base: position 37,148 of record VDFB02267619.1, on the reverse strand, counting down.
CTGTTTGAGGGTGATAGCTAGTGCTCGGAGTAAGCACTGTACCACTCATCTTGAAAATTTCTTGCCAAAAGGTGCTTAGGAACTTGCTGTCCCTATCACTCACAAGGTTTTTTGGCAATCCATGCAATCTAAATACTTCATGGAAAAACAGATCTGCAACTTGAGCTGCTGAAAATGTGCTAGTGATGGCAAAGAAGTGAGCGAACTTGGTCAATCTGTCCACTACAACATAAATACAATCTTTGCCTTGAGTGTCATGTCCCCATTTTTTGGCGAGCATCAGAGTTCGTAAGATTAGCCTATCATGCGACCCTCGTAGGCTAATAGTTTGGATAGAGGGTCATTTCGGAGCTTGGCTCAGCTTCAGGTTGGCAGTATTTGATCAATTGGCTTTCGTCCGGGCTCATTCGGACACTTCTTGCAGAAGTTGCTATTTTTAGCAGTTCTTGGCGGTCAGCGTGGGACCCCTGCTATTTTTAGCAGTATGGATTGTTGGTGTTCAGAATCACTTCAGCGTTCGTCAGCTTCAGACGGATCAGGCATCGGATGAATAATGAGGGAGATATTAATATTTAATTGAATTAATTAAATATTAATTAATTGGAGATTATAATATAAAGTTATAATATTTAATTATAACTTAAGTGATTCAGTAAAGGGGGTCGCCCATCATCAGGAAGGGGCCAATTTGTTAATTATATTTTATTATAAAAATTACGCTGAAGACTATTGAAATAATAAAAGAATTAAAAGTCAAATATTTTAATAAACCCTATTATTGAGGAAATCGCACTTTCCAAGAGATAAAGGGTTTTGCCTTGGGAATTGTGCCATTATGATGATTATTGATATTGAAAATTGATCAACTTTGATCTGAGCAAGAAGCTTTAGGGTTTCAAGTTCGAATTCCTTGGGGAACGAGCCATCTCCATCGGAAGCAGTTCAGAGGGTGTGAAATAACACCTGATTTATTGCCAGCAGAGGTTTCTTCATTCAGAGGAAATCATTGAGCTTCAGGGACTATTTATTTACAGAGTTTCAGAGAGTTTTATTCTTTTAGAAGACAACCATTCATCAAGGCGTACCTATTTTGGAGATCTGGAGAGTCATAGAGAAGGCCGTACAAATTCATTAATTGCTGTTTTCTGTCACAGCCGTACCTGTACCTGGCCGTACTGTACCAGCAAGCCGTCTTCTTCCTTCCAGAGCAAATCGCCTTTGGTATTCATCATCTGTGTTCATCTATTGAGGCGCCAACATCCAGAGAAGCACTGCGTGGTATTTGGCAGAGGAGAAAGTGAGCTATCATTGAGCCGTACCATCTCATTCTTCATCAAGGGCGGCTGAAATTAGGTTCTTTAGAATATTAAAGAAAATCTATTGTTTTCTATTTGCATGCAACTGGATCTTATATGTATTCATCTCAGAAGAATAAATAATGGATTGTCTTCAGTATTTTATCTAAATACGATTGTTATCAGAGTTAGATAATTTTTATTGAATTTATTTCAATTATTGGCAAAAATCGCCATCTTCATTTATTGCTCAAAAACTCAAAAAAAGCAAAAAAGCAAAATCCTTCAAAAAAATCAGAAAAACAATCAGATCCGGAGAATAGGGGAAACTAGGGTTTCTACATTGAGCCCTAGGCAAACCAGTGATGAAATCCATCGAAATGCTTTCCCATTTTTGATTTGGAATGGGAAGTGGCTGCAGTAGACCAGCTGGAAGAGAGTGCTCATTTTTGTTCATTTGACAAGTGCTACACTCCTTGATGTAGCGTTGAACTTCCTCTTTCAACCCCTTCCAAGCGAACCTCTCTCGAATCTGCCTATATGTCTTGAAATATCCTTGATGACTAGCAAGTGGGATGTCATGAAAAGTCATCAAAATCTTCTTCTTAAGTTTGGAATCAGCCACCAAAAAGATTCTTCTCTTGTAACGTATCAACCCATCAATTACCTTGTACCTTTCATCATGATAAGTACTGTTGTGACCTTTTCACACATCGCCCCATCGCTGATGGGGACCCCCAGTTGCCTGCTAGTTTTTAGGGTTTTGTCTCCTTGCAACGGTTACGAGAGATCACTTTGCTTAGAGTTTCCGGTCAGTTTGCCGAGAGTTATCCGAGCCAAGTCAGGAATTCATGTTTGAATCAGTGCGTAGACGTCATGGAAGCGCTCAGAAGGCCCAAGAGACGAAGATCGACTGTGAATTCGGCCAATTCTGAGACTTCCTATTTTTTAGGAAAAGTTGCTTTTTCGATTTTTCATTTTTGGCATTTTGGACCAAACAGGGTTCCCTATTTTTTAGGGTTGCTTTTTCTATTTTTGGAAAGTTTCTATTTTTGGAAGGGTCCCGAGTTCTGAAAACGCACTCAGAAGTTCGAAAAACTCACCAGAACTCTCAGAAAATCAAAAAGTAAAAATTTGAAAAATTTGAAAAATTTGCAAAAAAAGTTCAAAAAAACATGAAAATCAGACCAAAAACGTTCAAAAATCTGGGAGTCAAAACCAGTCAAGATCAATCAGATCTGAAGGTGAAATCGTGAAAATCAAATCAAAAATGGTGAAGTTTGTGAGAAATCTGTTCAAATCTGGAGAATTCGCCATGGAAGAAGGATTGAGGAAGGATAAAAAATGTCAAAGAGGTCTCAAAGTCCGCCTTAAGCTTAAGATGCATGTCCATGTATGCTCCAAAGTCCGCCCTTGCATCTTGAGGTTCGTCCTTGACCCCTTCAAAGTCCGCCTTGCATCTTGAAGCACGTCCAAAAGACCAAGGAAGTCCGCCATGTGCTTGGATGATCATCCTTGCATCTCATGAAGTCCGCCATCTCCATCCTAGACCCCTTGGAAGTCCGCCTTAAGCTTGAAGGTATGTCCTTATCCCCTTCAAAGTCCGCCCTGCATGTCCAAAAGTGTCAAGAAGTCCGCCCATGTACATCCTACAAGCCTTTGAAGTCCGCCATCTGCCAAGGAGGATATCCTAATGCCATCTAAAGTCCGCCCTTGATGTGCTAAAGACCCTCAAAGTCCGCCTTAAGCTTGAAGACTCGTCCAAAGTGCTTGTGAAGTCCGCCCTTGAAAGGTGGGACTTGGCTAAAGGCTATTGAAAGTCCGCCTAGGCATGAAAGTAAGGAAAAATCAACATATTTTCTAAGTGTTGGCGCCCAGCTAGGGAAAATGTCGAAATATGCTAAGTATGAGGGCCTAAAAGGGTAGAAAATCCTTTCCAAAGGGATAAAATGATGAGAATAAGTGCTAAAAAGTTGAGGGAATTCGCCCTAGAAAAGAGGGACGTCCAAGATGCTCATCCCAAAGACTTAAGAGAAGTCCACCATGCACTTGGAAGAAGTTGGTAAAATAGCAAAGACATCCATGACGTTCGTCCAAGATGTCAAGGAAGTCCGCCCAAGATGATAAGATGGTAAGATTTTTTGGCTAAGTGTCAAGGCCAAATCCAAAGAAAAGTTCGAGAATTCGCCTAAGTATAGAGGCTAATGGATAAGAAATGAAGATTTTGGCTAGACATCCAGACATTTTTGAGAGGACAAATGCCAAGATTGAAAGGACAAATGCTAAAGAGGATTGGGATATGGCGAAGAATGGAACGGAATATGCCTAACACGATGAGGGAAAAAGAGGCAAAATTTGCCTAAGTATGGAAAAGGCGAAGAAATTGTCAACTTTGGCTAAAGAAAAATGCACGAGGTAAAGGGAAAGGAAGGATCGTCCTTGACCAAAAGGATGAAGAATATGTCAGACGTCAGGAAAATTCAACCGGCAAAGACATTCGGACAAGGATATTTCCTAGAAAAATTCGACCGAGCAAGGAAATATTTGACTTTGGCAGAGCAAAATAAGCTTAAAATCTCGCCTCGGCAAAGAAAAATAGGGATCTGGCAATGAAATTCTCGACGGAATGGCTTAAGATTTGGTTTGGCTAGACGAAATTAAGGACGAAATCGGAAAATACACTCTCAGCCAAGAAAAACGGAAGAACAATCGAGATAGCCATGGGTCCAAGACGAACGGGTTGGAATTAATTAAAATATTTTAATATTTTAATAATTAATTCTCAACTATTTGGAATTTAAAAATACCTTGGACGGAATCAAATTTGCCAGACACGAATCAGAAGAAAATGAAGTATGCCAGGCAAAGATGAAATCCAGCGAGAAAAATTAAATTCATCACGAATTTAATTAAAAAAAATTTAACGTTTATTTAAAAATTCGAAAAATCAAAGATAAGCATTAAATGAAAAATCGAATTTTTGAAGATCAAGGAGATTTGTCCGGATAAGTTCGAGACTGAGCCTTGTCGGAAAATAAAAGGAAAGTTGCCTGTTTGGAAAATGAAAACAAATCGAGGATCAAGAAGAAAGATGGCAGTTGCTAAATCGAATTCAATCCTTCAGCATTATAATGAGTTTCAGCAACTCATTTTTTCACACACAGCTGAAGAGAAATTTAATCTTTCTCGAAATCGTCAGGCAATCAATTCATCAATCGGCAAAGTCGAATTTCCCAGAGGGATAAGCAGTGTTATGCTGAAGAATTTTTCGCGGGAAAAGAAAAAGAGATTTATTCAAAGCTGATTTCTTCTTGAAGAAGGGCGCACTTTTCAAAAAAATCAGATTTTTTAAATCTGATTTGCATTTAACGATCCTTCTCTGAGTTTTGGTGATTGATCAATTAAATTTGCTATCTTTTTATGCCCTGTCATCTTGACGAAGTTCTGGCAAGAATTTTCAACTCCATCGAAGTCACTTTCAGCTTGCTTTTTCGCAATATTTTAATTATTTGAACAGCTGAAAGTTATTTTTCGAATCCAAGGCACGAGGTTTAAATTATTTTAAAGGTCTTTATATTAATGTTAATTTTATGACTGCAGGTTGACGGACACGGCAGACAGATCATCAAGGAAGCTGAAAATGAAGTTCGCCAACAAGGGTGCTCAGAAGGAGACCAAGGTCATCTCAAAGTGGAAGAATGTCATGGACACTGACCTCGGACATGTGGATTTTGACGAATTCAAGCAAAAAGTATACGGTCAGAAGGGACTTCCCACGGCAATAGCCAGAAGAATGGTCAGAAACGGGATATTCCAAGCAGCTGGATTCCCTCTGGCAATGGATTGTGCAGAGTTAATGGTGGAATGTGCTCACCATTATGATGCTCAGAAAAGACAGATTATCGCCCCTGACGGAAGGATCTTGGCACACCTGAACGAAGTTGCAATTCAGGAGACCTTTGGCATCCCTGAACATTCAAGAACGGTCTATAAGACCAAAGAAGAAACCAAAATGCTATATGACAGCAAGTCAGATTTGTGCGCCACCACAGTCAACAAGTTGTGGATGGACAAGCCAAAACCATCAATCAAGAAGATGCCCAAGAGACCTCGCCGCACGGATTTCAAGGAAGATTTTGGAGATATTGTGCTGATGCTTAACAGAATTGCTGGCAATCCGCAGGGCGCCTTCTTTGAGAGCTGGATGTACTATTTCATCGACGAAATTACCTCTGGAGTCAAAATGTTCAACTGGTCACGAATGATAAGTGACAACCTCCATGAGCAACTGATCAACCTTGAAGAGACCAAGTCTTTTCACATGAGTTCATATGTGATATACCTGTTGGCCAGATCATACAAATATCCAGGATTGATCTGCAAAGGCAAAATTGGCAACGGGGAGAACGAGCTCAAGCCTTACGACTGCTATCCTCAGCTCCAGTTGAAGGAGAAGACTCACTTCAGGAGGGTGCATGATGCATTCCTAATGCATATCACCAGAAAGCTTCAAGGAGGAGTGCACCAAAGGCTGAGCCATGAAGCAAAAAGTCTTATCAGCAAATATGGGTCTTGGTTCATCCAGTTCCCTAAATTCACATATATCAGGATCCAGGGATTTACTGGAAATCCCTATAAATTGCCTATCTATCCGACTAATCGGATGATATTGCTCGAGGTTTTAAGACAATTAGAAGAGTACCAGAATATTCAGAGGCCGACCAAGAAGGCGTCCGTCACATTCCCATTCTTCATCGGGAACATGCTAGAGTACTGTCCATCCGCACAGGCAGCTGAAAGTGCAAGACTAGAGATCCAATGGTATCCTTTCACGGCATACAAGTCCAGGGTCAATTATGACCCACATCATAATATCCGGACAGTGGAAGGGAGAAAATATAAGCACAGGATGGAATTGGAGGATTTCTGGGCAAATGCTGCGGATGAATATGAGGTCAGACGGAAGATGTGGTCCAGGATGTCCTTGGATTTCATGAGAACAATTGAGTTCTGTCGAGTGCCTGATCAGCTTCAGGATGATGGAAACCACGTCCAGCCTCGCTTTGAGGAAAGCCGACCTCTCCCTCCAGTAAAATGGTCAGAGCCAGAGCACGCAGACCTAGCCACCCTGATGAGGCCAGTGACGAAATATTCTCAGTGGTGGGTCGATTATCATGTTCAGGAATTAAGACAGAAAGGAGTCACGCTCACATATGATCTGTTGAGCGAATCAGAGTCATATTCCTCTAATGCTGGGGCATCCCATCAAGACATGGCCGGTATCGGAGAGAAAAGAAAAGAAATAGTGCCAAGTGCAGAACCTGTTTCCAAGAAGCATAAAGGAGGACCTTCTCGGTCAGCGGCGTCCAGGAATGTTGACCATTTGGTGGCTAATATAGACGACTCCTTGGTTGAGATGCTCGAACCTCTTGCAGCTCAGGAAGTGAACAATGAACCTATCCAATTAGATGATGAAGAGCCTGCATCACCAACAGGCACAGAGATTTTAGGTTCAGACAATGACATAGAAGCCCGGGACAATGACTTAGAGGAAGGAATGATTTCTGCCCTCAGAGGGATAGTGGATGTTCCGAATGAGGAGGAAGTTCAAGTAGAGGATGGCATCGAACAGTCGACCATTCCAGACTGGCTGTTGGAAAGAATGAAAATCCAGGTGCCTGCTGAGGCTCAACAGGAAGAAGAGGACGATACTGCCGATTTCTTGGCAAGATTAGAACACGTTGCTACCAAGAAGCCCCCCAAGAAGTTTTCCACCATCTAGAGGAACGAGACAGGTAACCGTTCCGTGCACATTGCAGTACCTACAGTGGACAAGCCACAGGACGAAATCACTCCGCAGGAGTATGCTATCACCACTGTTGACCTTGGTCCGACCTCGAAAGGTCAGGAAGTAGAAGAGTTAGATAATTCCGTCTCGACCATCAAAGCGAGACTGGAAAAAGAAGTGGCCAAGAAGAAGGAGTACAAGAAGGAGGTCGAACGTCTCAAAGAATATATTCATCATTTGACCCAGCCACTTGATCAGGGCAATGCAACTGTTCCTCCTCTCCTCAATTCATCACAGGAGATGACTCAGGAAGTTGAGCATGGAATGGTGACGGCCAGGGAAGCACAAGACTGGATGGCGAGTGAAGGCACGGAAGCGGCCTTGTTCATGGAGAGGTTGGCGCTTGCCTATGGACAAACCTCTTCGTTTCTTTCCAGGTTGATGGATATGGCAGAGACATGGGATGGTATCCCGGATATGCAAGAAAAGCTTATTCCGAGCCTTAGAATTTTGAAGAGCACTCCAAGGGAGGAGTTAGTTGATAAAAGGGTGATCGCTGCAGGGGCAGCATATGATTTTCATCACTGGTTTTGGGCAGTGGCAATAAGAGAAGAAGTATTGGAGAAGGTGAGAATCGATGGGCTTGGAATTGAAGAACAGGTCAGGAAAATCCAGGAGAAGATGTGCATGATAACTACAGATGTGTTCGACCATGAAGTCATCCGGGAGAACGACATGCAGTTAGAGAGACTGAAGGAAAAAGTTCAAGAAACTTTCTTCTCGACCACTGGACCATTTTCGAAGCAGGACTTCACGAGAGTGGCAAGACTCTCATCCATTCGAAAGGAATTTGAGAAGCAGGAGGCAGATTGGGAAAGTACCTTTGCCAGATGCGCCGAGAAGTTGGACGGACTAGAATTCCGGATCAGCATGTTACCTCGTGTCACGATGGACGAAGTCATTGCCGTAGTGTCCAGATTCGCCAAGCATAATGCCACTCAAATGGATAAGGACGCCTCTCCTTGATTATAGCTGGAACTGCCACTTTTTTGATAGTTTTCTGATGGTTAACTCTTGTTGTTTTGGGAAACCCTAATTAGGGTTTGGTTGTAACAATCTGGGCCGTTAATCTTGTTTAAATCTCGGCCGTCTATTTCATTTTTGGAGCTCTATATAAACTAGTGCTCTCTCATTTTCATTTTGTGTGGAGACTTGTTATGTATATTGTCGCATTGAGACTATTTTGAATGATAAAAGCTCTTGAGCATGATTTGCCTTGAATCACTTCTTATTGTTGAATAGTAAGCGAGGTTACATATTATCTTCCGCCATAGATTAGAATTAAAGTTAGATTAAATAGAATTTGCTTTGAAAGTTGTTAATTAAATGAAAGATTGATCGTATCGACTCATTGGTGAAGTGTAGCTTATACTTTCTTCGGATGAATGATTTTCATCCGATGCGTAAAGTTAGCCTGAGCTCCTAAGTGTGGAAGCCTAACTTCAACCTTATCCGAGGTTTGAATATCATTCTCACAACCCCTTTGAAGATTGCACCCATTTTTGCGTATGTTGTCCAATAGGAGGCGAAACAAAATGTGGTTTATTTCGCTTCACCAAGTCCTTACTGTCTCTTGATTTCTTAGGCTTAGATTAGACTCTCTAAACCCTATTCTTTTTGCCATTTTTTTAAGATCCATTGAAAGTCCCAACTAAGAGCCATCAATGATACGTCTCCTAAGTCCTGAACTTGCAAAGATATTCTTACGTAAGTCCCCTTGTTCATTACCAGCAAATCACAACGACCACTGAACTTATCCACACGTCGAGACCCGACTAAAGAAACCTTGGAATCGCCATATGATCTTCTTTGCAATCTTAGCATACGCGGTGGTTTTTCAAGAGAGGATAAAGTGTCTTTGGACATTTTTTATTCTGAATGTTTGGTGGATGATAAAACACACATCAACAAGTACCTTCAATGATGTTGGTTGCAAACTTATTTTTGGCATAATCAGCAAGCAACATCTCCTTCCAATCAGCAGTAAGCTCACACAATGAGCTCAAATGAGGCCTTCTTGATAAAGCATCTGCCACAATGTTGTTCTTTCCTTTGACATACTCAATTTCAAAATCGTAAGCTTGAAGCTTACTCACCCACTTCTGTTGTCTTTCATTCAAGTCGTTCTGATACATGAAGTGCTTGAGACTATTGTGATCAGTCTTGACCACGAATTTGCTCCCCACTAGATATTGTCTGAACTTGGCTAATGCATGCATGATTGCAAGCATTTCTTTGCCGTAGATTGAGTAGGTCCTTTCAACACCCCTTAGTTTTCTGCTTTCAAACACAATGGGATGCTTATCTTGCATCAAAACAGCCCCAACACTTTCCCCTGATGCATCACATTCTAACTCGAAAGGTTTGGAGAAATCTGGTATGGCCAATACTGGACAAGAACTCATGATTTTCTTGAACTTATCAAACACACTTTGAGCCTTTTCTGACCACATGAAAGCCCCCTTTTTAGTGAGGTCAGTAAGAGGAGCAACACCTTGAGAGTAGCCCTTCACGAATCTTTCGTAGAAGCCACAAAGACCCAAGAACCCCTTCAAATGAGTCAAATTTTCTAGAGGTGGCCAATCAACTATTGCCTTGATCTTTTCAGAATCAACCTTCACCCCATCAGTGTTGATTATATGACCAAGGTAGAGCAGCTCCTTCATTCCAAATTCACATTTGGACTCTTTGGCAAACAAACTTTCAGATTCAAGAATGCTAAGCACTTCCTCCAAGTGCTTGAGATGTTCTTCCCACGTCTTGCTGAAGATGAGAATGTCATCAAAGAAGATCAACACAAATTTCCTCAACTGTTTCTGGAAAACTCTGTTCATGCAAGACTGGAAGGTGGCTGGAGCATTAGTCAAGCCAAAGGGCATGACTAGGAACTCAAAATGACCATAGTGGCATCTGAATGCCGTCTTCTCAACATCTGAACCTCTCATCCGGATTTGATAGTAACCCGACCTCAAATCAATTTTTGAAAAGAACTTGGCACCATGTAGCTCATCAATGAGCTCATCAATCCGAGGAATAGGGTACCGATTCTTTATTGTGCTTTGATTCAAGGCACGATAATCCACACACATGCAGATGGTGCCATCCTTCTTCACAAGAACTACAGCTGAAGCAAAGGGACTCTTGCTAGGACGAATGAAGCCCATCTCCAAGAGTTCTTTTATGTTCTTCTCAATCTCATCCTTCTGCTTCTTAGGATACCGATACGGTGTTGTGATGACTGGTTTGGCCCCTTCCTTGAGTTCAATGACATGTTCAGCTCCTCTTTCAGGAGGTGGCCTAGGAGGTAAATCAGCAAACACCTTACTCCTCTTGGTAAGTATAGACTGAATATCTGGAGGATAATCCCTCTTTGTCTCAACTGGACTAGCTGGAAGGACCATGCATTCCGCAGCCCACTCAACTTGGTCATGCCGAATCAGCCTCTCCATTCTTTTGAATGAAACTATTTGAGGACCACCATTGGACATTCCTCTCAACACCACCTTCTTCCCATCAGATTGGAACTTGAGCTCCATTGTTTGTAGATTGAGAGAGATTTCACCAAGTGAACGTAACCACTGTATGCCAAGTACTGCATCTGTGTCACCAATAGTAACCACATAGAAGTCATCTTTGACTTCATAGTTGCCCAACTGCATGGACATGTTAGGAACTCTTCGGGTGCAGGAAATATGAAACCCATCAGCCACCATGACTTTGAGGCCTTCAAATTCTTCAGTTTTGAGACCTCTCTTTGCAACCACACCTTCATCAATGAAGTTATGCGTTGCACCAGTATCAATTAATGCAACAATACGATGACCTCCAACTCCACCACGAACCTTGAAAGATTCGTTCTTTTGGAAACTAGAGAGTTGGGCAATAGGGCCCCCAACTCCTTGCTCATGATCAGACTCTTCTGTGGCTCTTTCTTCTTCGCTGTCCCCAAAATAAGACTGCTGATCAGACATATCAGATTCTGATCCATAATCAGAATAGGTCCCCATTTGATGATAACGTCCTCTTCCAGGACATCTATGACCCTTAGTCCAAGGCTCTAAACATGTGTAACACTTGCCCTCTTTTCTGAGCTGTTCACGTTGCTCTTCAGTCAACTTAGGTGGAAACTTCTTATGCTGATTTGAAGAATGTCTCTTGTCCTTCTTATGGCCAAAAGGCTTAGGCGGAAATTTAGGCCTAGGGGCTGATAACTCCATACTTCTAGACTTCTTGATTGCTTCTTCAAGACTTGGTGGATCGAAAGCTTTAACCCATCCTTTCAAGGGTTCAACCAAACCTTCAGAGAACAAAACAACCAACCTTCTTTCAGTGATGTTGGGCACCATCACAGAAAGTCTCTGGAAAATCAGCAATGTAAGAATCCAAGGAGCCATTCTGCTTCAGTTGTGCAAGCTCACGGAATCTTACTTCAGGATCCTTAGTGTCGAACCTATCAATCAGCTTGTTGGTGAATTCTCCGTAGGTTCGAATAAGGTTATGGCCAAGTGTGACCAAACCATGGTACCACCACTCATGGGCAGCTCCCTCTAAATGAAGTGTTGCAAACTTGATGGCATCTTCTTCTGGCATGGGACAAAGTGAAAGGTAGTTGTCTAACTTCTGAACCCACGATCTTGCTGAACACTTATCACTTCCATCGAAGTGAGCCAATGATACCTTCCCTAAGGCTTGATGAAAATCAATTCTAGGAGCCGTATAAGCTTGGTTATCAACTCTTCCTCCGTTTCTTCTGTTTCTCTGGTTCAAGAATTGATCAAAGGACCATTGGTCTCTAAGATCAGGAGGTAAGGTGGCATACTCCAAGTAGGCTTGCCTGGCATCGTCTACCAAAGGAATGGCAACTTCAACTTGCGGTTCTTCCCTCTGAGTGAATGTAGGAAAGAGCGGCCTAGAGGCTGATCCGCTAGAGGTGGCATCATGCTGACTAATAGTTCTATTTCCTCCATTACCATTGTTCCCATTGTTCCCATTGACTCCACTGTTTTCCCCTGTAGCATGGTTTTGATTAGGAGTATGATTCTGAGGAGTTTGTTGGTCCATTTGAGCAAGTAACCGGGACATCATCTCAATCATCCCATCAAACTTCTTTTCCATCCTTGCATCTTTCTCATCTATGGCCTGCCTAAGATTGTCTGACATATTCTCAACTGTTTTACCAGTATCTACTGCTTTTCCTGTTTCTCTCAAAGCTTCTGAAAGAGTATCTGCTTCTGGCACTGGCGGAAGCTGTGTCTGTTGTCTTCTGGCCTGACCTCTAGTGTAGTATCTGCAACCACTGTCACTCATCTGACAACTGAATCACTGTAGGGCACAGGTTGGCAGAATCATGGCTCTGATACCACTGTAAAGATCCAAACCAATTTTTTTTTTGCTTTTCACAATGCAATTACAATGAACACGCACCCGTTAAGGTTAGCACTAAACCAAAACGATGTAGAAAGTAACCCTAACCAGAATGTACACCAGGATCCCGATGTGGGCAAGGTGTGAGCATTGGTCAGAGGATCTATGCGAATGCAAACTGAAGGGAACTCTAACCAAGAATGCGCCTGTGCAGACGAGCATATGGTCAGAGGATCAATGCATGATGAACAAAATATAACCCTAACCAAGAATGGCGCCGAGAGATGGCGAGCATATGGTCAGAGGGTCCCTAAACTACTGAACTGAAAGTAAATAGGCGGCAAGCAGTGGCTCGACCTCCCATCTTGGTGGTAGTTGGCAATGACTCCTCAGGCTCATCAATGTCATCCAATCCTACATCTCCAACTGCACCTAGTCCCATGTCCTCCAATGCCTATCTCTCAGAATCCAAAATCTCATTGTTGGTAATGATGGAGGTTGCTCATCCCGCCTTGTCTAATCTCTATAAGGATCTATGCCATCCAAATCAATGGGATTCTTTGATTTGTTCTCTACCCTTCTTGTGCATAGCCGAAGTTTGTATTGCACAAAGAAAAGATCATTGAGGCTTTTTTGGGCTAATTTGTTCCTCTTCTTCATGTGGATGGCCTCGAACAAGCTCCAAATGTGCTCACAGCTGGATGCACTACAAGGTTGGCCCCACATAAACATAAAAATAATATAAGTTCAAGCTTGTGTGCGGTGGAAAAGTCATATTAGAAAATTAAATATTAAAAATCTCCCTAATACCACCATATGGCTTGTGTCTGCCCCTATCATATGGCTCAGTTTTTCCTTCACTGTACAACTTGCTCATACAAAATTTTCAATTTTGCAAATTTTGACCATTGCATGATTTTATCCTACTGCATTTGTACTACCTAGTTGTTCTCTTTAATTAAATTCTAGCACCATATAGTCTATTTCTTTTAACTTTGCCATATGGGCTACCTTCCTCATTGCTAGCATGCAATTGATCCCTTTTGCTCCAACAATATGATTTTTCGTAGGCATTGCTTTTGTACGTTTCCCACATATTGGCATATGTCTTGCTAGAAATACTACTGTATGGATTGATTTCTCATGCACTGTATGATCTCTTTGGTAATTCATATTCATTAGCTATATGATTCAATCCTCCTATAACTATTGTATGACGTACCTTTTTGTAGCTTGACGCTTTCACTCTTGCTATACGACCCTTTATTGATGTGACCATTTAGAATGCATCAACCTTTTTCATCGTACAACATGAACTTTTCCTACCGTACAATCTATATGTCCATCAACCATCTACAACCTATTGGAATGTGGTTTTGCTTCACACAAAATTGGGGTTGTTCTCATAGTTTGACTAAAGACATTATAGTCGGTTCTTCCTCCAACAATGACTAGCAGAAATAGGGAATTCCTTGTGCAGATTGGTGAATTGGATGAAAGTGCATTCCTAGAATATGGGTATGATCAAAATGCTTCTAAAGTTCCTGTAGTACTATTTGGGCTCAGTGATCAATTGGGTGTAGCATTCTCAGCTTTTAGTGTGTAATCAGATCAAGTACCTTGGTTGGTTGGTTATAAGCATTATTCACAAAGTGGAATACGCTGGTTAAACACTCCAAAAACTTCATTTTTTGGCTTTTTAAGCATTGTTTTTTGCTTTTTAAAAAATCATGAAAATGGTGTGCACCATGAAGGTTTGAGTGGTTTTGAAGGTCTTCATTTGGGCTTAGTGGTGGGGGCTTTGCCCCTCGACCCTATCCTATACCGCAACAAGGAACACACCCAGGGCGTTGACACTAGACCTTGCAAGAGGCATTGCCCCCAAACCCCCACCAAACTCATTTGATTTGCCAAGTACTCCCCAAGTTTGAGTTTGCGAGCTACTTCCAAGTTTGTAGGTCTTCGTCTACAATATTGTCATTAATTTGGAAAGTCTTCCCTAATATTACTTGATGCTTACATGTTTTCCTTGTCATTTGGAAGATGACTTTTTCTTTTGGGGGTGATGATGTAGTTCGGATACAATATGTTTTATTAATATGTTTGTATCTGACAATGTATTAATTTTTTGTTGGCTTTTGGGTAGTTATAAGAGACGGTTGATGGACAGTTGTGTCCTTTTGGCAACTGTCAAGTCCTTTAAATAGATTTTGTATCATCAAGGAAAGCAATATGATCCACCAAAAAGTCCCTCTTATAAGAGTTACCTTTCCCTAAGAGCATTGGCTAATACCATAATGTACGACAGCCAAGGAAGAAGTGTAATATCATACAATTTGGGTTGGCAGCCTTTTTGGAATTAATTGGCAGCCTCAGACATTGGTACAATAGGCTGGTAAAGACTTGAAAACCTTTGAAAGCTGCGATCTCCTTTTGAAAGTTTCAAATAGCAATATTCATTAGACTCAAAAGATTTGGCTGGGGTTAGGTACATCAGCCATCTCAATAATAATAATGAGCACCTTAAGTAATTATGAATAAGAGGTATGACCAACTTGGGAAAGGCCACAAAGAATAATTAAGATTTCACACTAAGATCTCAACAAATAAATAGTTAGAAATCATTACGATTTGATACTAATATCGGCTTACCAGCCAAATCTAAAAATCTCTCACAGAAAGATAAATTTGGAAGATCACACTGAATTGAAATGTATACTGAAAATCCCACACAAACAAATAACTAAAATTGGAAGAACTCTGCATTTGTTGAGCACAATGATAACTACTTGATGGAATTATTTAAATGAATAGGAGATTTTTCGTCCTTGAATCCATTCTTTGCTAAAGGGTTTTCATCTTAGGGTAGAAAGGATAAACAATGTTCAATCTTAAGAGAAATTAATTTGATAATATGAATTGGTAACCCTCTCGATTCCTTAACTCTTTATATATGCTTTTTGGGGAAAAATATATTTTTTTTCTCCTTTTCCCTCCAAATTTTATTTTTGAAAAGTGACTAGAAGAACCTTTATAAAATACATTATTTTTTGGACCCCATTCCTAGCATCACTTTTGGTCCATATTTTAAAACAATTTTTTTTTTTTTGATACGCAAGTTTGATTTATATATTAGATAAAGAGAGTACAATCGTATGCAAACGCAGGAAATGCTTCCGCCATTAATTACCAGCAAACCCAACCCAACCACCTATACCAGAAAACCACCCCGAAGACGGCCAAAACGAGAAACCCAGCCAACCAAAAACAGGAAACCCCTCCTTCCAGAATCCACCACCCAGCTACCAAAGCCATCTACCAACCATGAACAGACAAGTCCCAAGCACCCAAACCATGAACAGACAAGTCCCAAGCACCCAAAATTCACAAAATGGCCCCGACCATGAACAGACAAGTCCCAAGCACCCAAAATTCACAAAATGGCCATTAAGAGACCGAAATTACAAACCCCAAAACTGGAGAACGCCATTGGACCATAGAAATAAACTCTAAAAATTACCAGAGCCAACATCTACATAAAGACATTCACAAAAAGTTATTTAAAACAGCAAATTCTTCAAAGACTTTTACCCACTTGACACCACCCGCGGCCATCAGGCCGAAGAATTTCTTCAGGAATTTGATGGCCACCACCGCCACCATCCTATGTTTGTTCAACACCGGACCGCTCAAGTCAAGAAGGAACGGGAATAGCTTTACGGCCTCATCCGAACCTCGAACAACTGCAAAGTCACTTGGCCTTGGGACACCTCTGCCCTCCACAACAAAACTCAACACCTCATTTACACCACTCACCAGATCCTTTCGAAACATCTTAACCAGCAGCAGTTTGGCCTCGGCCTTAGACTCACCGTTGTCTAGAAGAGAGGCCAAAAACCGAGAAGAGATATGAAGGTTGTCCCTTCCGAACTCCTTGTTAGCAGAATGACCAGCTCCCAGGATCATTTTTGTCGTCACCAAGACTAGCGGGTCCTTGTTTGTGAGAATCCGCTTCAGCCGTTGGTCTTTTATTTCTCTAAAGGAGGCTTGTCTAGCCGAAGATTTTAGAGAGATTGGCGTGTCTGCCCCAAACTTCACCACGCCATCCACAAAGACTTCAATGACAAAGCGAGAATGCTTCGCCATGAACGCCACCGCCAGAACAAATAGAGTCTGCCACTAGAGTCCGCCATTAAAATCGCCACTAACCGGTATAAACAACACAGATGAATGAAATAAAGGAGATAAACTGCCCACTTAAACATTACAGTTCAATTACTACCAGGTACTAGCCCGCCGGCATCCTTGCTAATGACTTCCCTCCAAACGTGCCGCGTTTAATCCGTATTAAACGGCCTCCAGGAAATGATGCCTACAACATCCTCGAGCTCTGGGAAGGGAATTGTCACCTCCATCACGTGACCAGCCTCCTAGTCACACTCTTCTGCGTCCCCCTTGGCCCTTTCCTTTCCGCCACCTCAACTCCCTTTTAAAACAAAATTTTTAATAATAAAACATAAGTTGGTTTTTAATGAATATAACATAACTTTGTTAAGACAACTCAAGTTATTATTTTAAATTGTTTTCCTTGCACCACCCGATTAGCTTTCGGGAAAATAAATAATGGCTAAGGGTCTTCTGATTAACTTTGCCTGAAAAAAGGGACATGATAGAATCATTGGCAATGATCTATGCAATCAAAACTTGGAAGCATGACCAATGGGCTGGTGGCTAGATATAGAGTGATCTATTTGGGTTAGAATGTAAGAACCCTAGGGTTTTCACCAATTTCTATGTCACCCAACTAGGGTTAGTGATTTCATAATAACTCAGATTTGCAACACAACAGTAATACCTAGTGAGCTAACAATGAGCAGAATTAAACATGGAACATAAGCAATCATGATAATAAGGAACAACAAACAGCAGATCTGATTATAACTTTCTAATATAGATATCAGGTTTAATTTCCAAGTTGACTGCCCAATAGACAAAATGCAATAGAAAAAGGTTTGATTTATATTTGTTTGGAGTAATTACAAGCCTACAGAGCTTACAGTGGTGCTGTTATAAGAGGTTTTGAATGGAGATCTGCTCATGACGGTTCAGTTATCAGGAAGTGGAGTCTAGGGTCTGAAGTTGACTCATTACTCTTGCATGGTGCCTTATCTCTCCCAATATCTAGCCTCAACTTGATGGATTTGATGTCACTGTCGCCCTAGATCTGCAAGCTATCTCACCAAGACCTTCCTGTGGGTTTGAAACTCTTCCAAACAGCAATCCCTTGTCAAACCCTAATCATGGCGTGAGGTTTTCCTTCCTGGTCTGAGCGCTGTTTTATCCCTGCGCTATTCTTCTTGAGGCTGCCAACGAAATAAGGATGCTTCAGGACTCCACAGAGGCTACAATCTGCACCAATGGAGGTCTGGAAAGTCCTTACAGCTGCAAATTGCATCACAGTGACCTGAATTCTGCTGATGTAGGTGCCCAGCAGTTGGCTTAGTGGCCAGCCATCTGGTAACTTACCCAGTTCATTCACTCCAGCAATGGTGCTCAGCCTGGTAGCACAAACTAGGTTAAAAATTGCAATTTTCTGATCATAAACAGCAAGGAATGAGAGGATTAAGCAAGATTCCAGAATCAGGGTTTTCGTCCCGACCTGGTTGGGTAACTGGGGGTAGTGTGCCAGCTGACCTGCTTGAGTTTTACCTCAAAAATCTTGCTAAAATCTTCTCCCTTTCCCCAGCTTGCAAGACAATTATTTATACCTTGTTGGTTGAAAATTTTGTATACCTTGAGGATATGCAAAATTGTAGTTTCTGCCACACTGTGTGAGATAAACTCTCCTATTTTCAAAGGGAAGGCTCCCCCTTTGCTTTCTACTTTAACAATTCAGAAATAAACTCTAACTATAAATCTATTCTAAATCTGGGTGAAACTCCGTCTTGTTCTCTTTTTTCAGAAAAGACACTTATTCTTTTCTCTTATTTCAGAAAAGAATCATGGCTGAAAGCATAAATGATTAATGACGTAAACAAATAAAGAAGCAAATTTTCCATAAAGTCACAAAGTCCTCCGTTGCTACTCCAGGACGGGAAAACAAATTGAGAGCACAAAGTCTTTGACAACTTACTCTCCTATCAACCTTCTCAGATGATTTTCTGGTAACCAAGAACAGTATGTAGCAGCTCAAAATCTAATTACATTATGCACTTTTAATGCACAAACATAGAAAACAAAAGCAGCACAAAGTCTACAAGTTACTCCCTTTGCTTGAGCGTTCTACAATAGCTTCAAACGTGACAAACAACACAAAGTCTGCAGTATCAAATCTGAAAACCAATCTAAAACTACAAACGCAATAAGCAGCTCAAAGTCTGCAAAATTGAGTTTGAATCCCTCTTGTATATCATCACAAAACTCACAATCAATATGTAGAAAATGTTGTCACATAACACCTTGATTCAACACAAAGTTTGAAAACAATTTGCCTCTTTTAAATTTTTAATTGACTGTAATCTGATTTACATCTAAGCTCAAAGTCTTAAAGTGCATATACAAATTAGCAGAGTTTTGTTGCATTGCCAAAAGATGAAAATTACAATAGACCCCCTCAAGTATTTATAGGAGAGAAGTCTTGAGAATAAGGTGGGAGGATCCCAACTAACTTGAGAAATTCTCTCAACCACTAACTAACTGTAGTTGACTTATTTAACATTACAAGTCCTATTGTAATTTGATTTGTAATGTTATTACATGCAATTACAAGTTACAATTTTGCAAGTGATATGATCACATGCAATTACATTTTTCTATTTTACATGTAATTTGTCAAAACTAAATTACAAATACATAATTGAAACTATTTTAAGTGTTCGAAGACACGACTCGAACTACATCATCCTTGATTGGATCTTCATGCTGCTGTTTGGAAAACATTCTTCCATCTTTGTCTTGAAAGCGTTCTATGTTCAATCATTTCACTTATTCAACTCCTTGTGTGGCTTCGTCATGTTGTTGTTCTTTCTTTGTATCATTCTCCAGCCTTGGAAGTTGTTTGAAAAATAAGGCCCATGCCTTATATTATTGATTTGGTAGGTCATGTGTGCAAATGAGATGAGTGAATGAAATGAAAGCGAGTGAATGAAGTGAATTTGAATGGGCAAATGGATTTGCAAATGGGATGCGAAGTATATGGAAGCGAATGCAAGTGTTATGAAGGCGAATAAACGTATTCTTACTTGTAGTCGGGTCTTGGAGACCTGATTTGCAAGTAAGCAAAAGATGAAATCTTATGTCCTTCAATGCATTTTGAAAATGCATCACGATCTTGAGTAAGAAGAAACCGGAAATGTAAAATAGAAAATAAAACAAAACAAAGATCAAAAACGTACCTCTGAAGAGAGTAAAAATGCACAGCTGAAGGGAAAAATATAAAAACCCTTGATTTGTACTTATAGATAAAATGAGATGAAGACTCCTCTTCAAACTCTATCAGCTGATCATTTAATTCTTTCCCTAAGAAATGCTGAAACAAAGGAAGAAGAACATGCCATGGCAAAGACAAAGTCAAAATCGAGCTTTTTGAAGACTTGATTGCATGCTACAACAAGAACTCAAATTGCAAGCTGAGAATCAGGCTTTTTGGAGGTTAAGACAAGTAGCTTGAAAATGGGTCGGGCCTTTCATAGGCAAAAGCAAGTCGTTTTCTCAAAAGGAGACTCATACGCGAACTTGTAATCACGTCCCAAAGGCCCGATTGCAAGTTATGAATACGTTTTTCTCTTGTAACTTGTAGGTCGGGTCTTAAGATCCCCTTTACAAGTAAAATGAAAGTCAAAAAGATCCACACTTTGGCTTGTAAGCAATGAAGCTCACCTGGGCTTGAGCATTATAGTGGCGCTGAAGCAAGACTTTTGATTACTTTCTAGCCAACAACTTCACCTAGGAGACCATAACGACTCAAAGAATTCATTAAGTGTGTAAGATATAATAACTGTAAGACTCGGTGTCAAGACACAATAGATGACTTCCTTTCTAGTCAAGTACTAACCTTAACCTCAAGATACTTTAGAAACAATTAATCTAGGATTCATAGATTCTCCACGAATATTAATCGAAGAAATGGACTGAACACGATAGCACAGACGCTAGAGTTCTTAAGATACAACGCCCTTCACAAATGGGAGCCCCTTTATTGAAAGCAAAACAAAACGGGCAAGCAAACTAAACTAAGAAAGCAAAGCAACTAATCTAAAGCAAACCGAGAAAGAAAACCTACTTCTAAACAAAAAACAAAAATTTTAAGCAAGCAATAGTCAAAAGACCTAAGTATATACAACTCCTAGCATGATTTCTCAGGATGTGGAGTAACAACAAAGCAGCGGTCATAGTGCGAAGTTTTGCAAACTTATCTTTAAACTCAGAAAAATATTCTTTCAACGGACAAATCTGAAACTCAAGCAAAACTTCAGGAAAGATTAGTAGCTGGGGCAACTCACTTGGACCATGATTAATCCATAAACAAATTATCTTTCCTAAATCTCCATGATCAAAATGATATTCCTTGTAGTCAACAGTAGGGAAAGACACAACTTGGTGGTCTCCATTTGTAGACATGAATTCTTGCTCGTCATCCATTGCTTCATCAGGAGGTCGAAGTTGATGGTGAACCATACCACTTGCGTCTGAATCATGGAGATCAACATCATGTTCCAAGCTGGGCGAAGTGTGATGGGAATTGGATTCAAAATGGAATTTGGGAATTTGGAGTGTTTCATGCACTGGCTTCTTTTGAATTCCTAGTAATGGATCAAGCCCCAACCTGAATTGTTCCTCATTCTCTATCTCTGTCACAGTTGCTTGTTTATCAAGTAGCCTTCCATTTGCTTCAATTTGATCAAGCAATTCCTCCATGACTGTGAACATTGGATCAAGCGCCGACGTGAAATGTATTTCATACTCTGCTTCCATCCTGGTAGCCCATTGATCGTCAAACGTATCATCTTGCCTCAAGCCGCTTATCATCTCTTCCATCTTGCATGATTGAACTTCTTCATCAAGGACCATTCCTTCTTGAAGTGCACTGGAATCACTTCCCCCTTCATGTTCTCTTCCTTGGAAATCTATCACACCATCTCTACTTTGAGCTAAGTCCTTCATTTTTGGTTCTTGATGATCTTTAATAACTTGCAATCTTATATATTCATTCACCTCAGTATGTTGACAGTTGCCTTGGGTGGTTCCTCTTGCTTGGATGTATTCCATTGCTTCTTTGATCTTTACTCCAATGGCCTCCTTTGGCGTTATGATGCTTGGAATATCTTCACCCATTTGATCCCTAAGCTCGATCGCATTATCCTGCTGTGACTTATTGTCCATGCTATTAGATGACATTGTGGTGTCTTCTTCATTTGGTGCTAAAAATGTTCGAGTGACATATTCAATCCACCCTTTGTCCTTGAAGCATGCATATGGTAATTCTGGGAATCCGAGGTGACATCTGGCATGGTGGATAGCCTCTTCGCATGATGTGCAAGTGAACTCTGGATGAGGTGCATTGTGAATCCGACACCAACAAGGGAGCATAACACCATTCAATTGAACATTACCCAGTTTTATCTGATTTTGGATTCTAAGTATGTACCTCGTGAAGGCCTTATATATAACTTCTGGGATGCTATAATCATCAGGTTCTACATCCAACACTCCTGGCTTGGGAACATCCCAAAAGAAAATTTTCCCTTGGAGAACAAGTTCTATCCTTGAGAGGAATGTCAAGCAACTAATTTCTTCGTGCTTGGAGGTCTCATGAATTCAACATCTTCCTGGCAAAGCAAACTTGGACAAATTCCTGGGGTGCAGTTGTGCATTCAATTTTTCTTGGATCTGAGCAATATCCACAAGACTGTCTTGAGAGCGGGAAATGTGGAATGGACGCCCATTCATTGAGAAATCTCCGTTTGGATTTTCCAGTTTTTGATTTCCCTTTTTTTTTTTTTTTAGGAATCTTTTCAACTTTTTACTTTTTTGGGATTTTTCGACATAAAAAAGATCTAACATATCTCTGATTTGGCATTTCAAAGCTCATACTAGCCTCTTCCAGCTGAATTTCCTTACTTGTGAAAACAACTTAATGTTCGCCCTCCTTCTAGCGCCAATTCTATGTTGGTGCCTAGGAGGAGAGGCAAGCATATACAAAAGTGATGTAGCAAAGATTTTCTTCCGTTCAGCCCTCCTTCTAGCGCCAATTCTATGTTGGTGTACGTTTTATCATCCACCGGACACACAAAATAAAATGTCTAGAGACACTCTATCCTCTCTTGAAAAACCACCGCGTATGCTAAGATTGTGAGAAGATCATATGGCGATTCCAAGGTTTCTTTTGTCAGGCCTTGACGTGTGGATAAGCTCAATGGGCATTGTGATTTGCTGGTAATAAACAAGGGGACTTACGTTAAAGAAATTTCCACAAGTTCGGGACTTAGGCAGATTTATCATTAAAGGCTCTCTTCAATTAGGACTTCAATTTGAATCTCAAAAAATAGCAAAAGGATAAAGGTTTAGGGGATCTATTCTACGCCTAAGAATTTAAGAGACAGTAAAGATTCGGTGAAAGGAATAAACCACACTTTGTTTCGCCTCCTGTTGGACAGCTTACGCGAAGTGGGTGCAATCTTCAAGGGTGTGTGATTATGATTTTCAGATCTCGAATGAGACTGAAGTTAGGTTTCCACAATTACAAGCTCAAGCTAACTTTACGCATCGAATGCAAATCATCCATTCGAAGAAAGTATGAGCAATATTTCACCATTGAATCGATACGATCAATCTCTCATTCACTTAACCAATACTTAAAGCAAATTCTACTTAACTTAATGCTAACTATGATCTATGGCGGAAGAAGATATGCAACCTCACTTACTACTTGACAACAAAAGTTATTCAAAGCAAATCATGCATAAGAGCTTTTATTATCGGAAATAGTCTCAGTGCAACAATTTCATATACTGTCTCCACACTTTGCAAATGAGGGGCGGGCTCAACTTATCGGTTCCCCAATTACAATTCAATGGCCAAGATTGATTTCAGATCAACGACCAAGATTAAAAAATAAAACCCTAATTAGGGTTTATCACAACCAACTCCTTCTCGACCAATGAGAAAATTACATTCGTGGACAATTGTCCTTTTTGCTAAATATAAATCAACAATAAAATAGAAAGTTGTTGCATGTTGATTTAGCACAATTTGATTGGTTGGAAGATGACGAGGCGCCACCTCAGCGTGCTGGATGCCTCCCTTGGTTGCTTCGTTTTTCTTCCATGTGCTTGCCTTAGAATATTTTCCTTGCCGATGACTCTGTCCTTTGCGCTTGTTCCTTCCTAGCTTAGATCTTGGATTCCTTTCGAGACTTTGATTTCTTCTTCTTGCCTGTACTGGAATCTTTGAGGTTTGGAAGTCTCCCCTTGGAGCAGGTGTCTGGACTTGAAGTTGGTTGCTTTGAAATTCCTCTTGCTTGAACTGGGTTGATGTTATTCCTTGGGATTTCCTCTCTGAATTCTCCAATTTGTGTCGAGGAATTGTCTAAGTATGGAGATGTGTTTGGAACACTCTTCTTGTCACCATCTGATTCTGATTGGAAGCTTGTTTTTAATTCTTCAGGAGATGAAATCCCTCAAGAAGTTGTCCTGATTGCTTCTTTCAAGTGCCTGGAATTTGGAGAAGAATGCCTCTGTGCTTTCGCCATAATGGAGGAAATTGGAATTTCCTCTGTGAAGTATTTCCCAGACTTAGCCAAATTCTGGCTATTTTGTAACACCTTCATGTGGACCATTCAACATTTAGCCAAGGTTTTGGCCATCTCCATGCTCGAACGAACTTTGCCTGTGGATTTGCCTTCAATTCTGAATTTGGCTTGACAAATTCCATCTTTGGACAATGATTTTATCCATTTCCTCTTTACTCCTCTTCATCCTTCCTGTTTTCTGTCCAACACTTAGTGAATTCTTCTCCCCAAGGTATCAACACTTAGTGAATTTTCTGAGTTTTAGCCAATTTTCTCATCCTCTCCTTGGGTGGACTTTGGATGTTTTATCCCTCGGCCTAAGTCAGACTTCAAGCCACTTTGGACAAACATCTCTAGGGAGAAGTCAAACTTTCTCTAGTGCTTACCTTCTTTTCTCTTACACTGGGGCGGACTTTCTCAACACTTTGACATTTCTTTTCTTGGTCTAGGTCGGACTTTGCATCATGTTGGCCATTGTACTTGGCGGATCTTATGGATGTCTGGACATGCCTTCTCCAAGCAAAGTCGGACTTTGTAAAGGTTTGGACACGCTGTGCTTGGGCGAAGTCAGACTTTCTTGTGCCGTCCATCCATTGAGCAAGGTTGGACTTCACTGGTGCCTTTCCAAATTTTTGAATTTTTCTTTTTACTTAGCCAATTTTTGAGTTTCCTTGGCTGGGCGAACTTCATCAAGTCTGGGACAAGTGCATGGCGGACTTTGTGATGTGTTTGACATTGTCTCCTTGATGCTGGGCTTTACACTTTCTTTCTTTTGATGGAGGACTTTGAGAACTTGTTTCCATTTATCTTCCCGAGGTAAGGCGGACTTAGAAGATTTCTTGCCAAGAGATAGGTCGGACTTCCACTAAGCTTGCCGTTTTCATCTCCCCTCTAGGCACTTCATGCCTTAGAAATTTTCCATCATGCTTGAGGGCGGATTTTGGACTGTCTTGGATACTTCTCCAGGTGGACTTTGCACTTGTCTTGGACATCCATCCTTGGGTGGACTTGAAGCTTGCCTTTCCATCCATTATTTTGTCCAAGGCATTTTATTTTATTTCCAACCTGTTCGTGTTGGACCCATGGCTATTTTATTTTATTTTTTCATTTTCTTTTGGCTAAAAGTTTATTTTCCAATTTTATTCCCAATTTCGTCTAGCCAAGTCAAAATTTTAGCCATTTCGTCGATAAATGTTATGCCAGATCCTCATTTTTCCCTGCCATGGCGAACTTTTAATTGCACCGGGCACATTTTCTTCTGCCAAAGTCAAATTTTCTCTCGCTCGGGCGAATTTAATTTAGGCAAAGTCTTGGTCTGGATGTCTTCCTTAGGCGAAATTCCATGATGCTTGACAAATTTTTATCTTCCTTAGCCAAAGGCGGACTTTCCTACCTCTTTGCCTTGTGCATTTTTCTCTGTGTACTTGGCCAATTTTTCTCCTAAACATCCATACTTAGGCAATTTTAATTTTTTCCTCTTCCCATGCCTAGGTGAACTTTATTTTTCTCTTTGCCATGGCCTAGGCGGACTTCCTTAAGTCTTTTCCACCTTCCATCAAGACATGGCGGACTTTCCACTAGGCTTGCCTTTCATACTTAGCACTTCTCCTCTTGAAAATATTAAAACACTTAGCCAAAATTTTAATTTTCCCTCCTTTTAGGCCTCTATACTTAGGCAATTTTCGGATTTTCCCTTCGCTAGGCCTCAAACACTTAGCAAATTTTAATTTTTCTCCTTCTTTATGCCTAGGCGGACTTTCCAAGCACTTGGCCAAGGTATGGCGGACTTTGCAAGGGTCTTGCCATTATCCTCTAGGCTTGGGCGGACTTTCCACACTCCTTGCCAAAGCTGGGCGGAGTTTAGGCATGTCTTGCCAAGTGCTAGGCAGACTTCACACTCCCTTGGACGTCCCTCTTTTCTAGGGCAGACTTCAAAGAAGTCTTGCCATCCTTCTTGCTGGCAGACTTTGGACATGCCTTTCCATTCTTCCTTGGGCATGGCGGACTTTGAAGGGTCTTGGCCATTTCTCTCTTCGTCCCACCTTTTAAGGGCCAACTTTATGATGGCTAATCCTTCCTTCTTGATGGCGAACTCTCCAATGGCTGAATATATTCTTTTGAAGGCGAATCTTCCAGAATTTCATCATGAACTTCATTCTTTTTGGATTGATTTTTCTGTGATTTTCACTCAGATCTGACTGATTTTTCCAGATTTTGATGCTTTTCAGTTTGATTTTCTCAGATTTTTGAATGATTTTTTTATGCTTTTTCTGATTTTTCACTTGATTTTTCGATTTTCTCTTTGATTTTTCAATGATTTTTCGATTTTTAGGTTGATTTTTGGATCTAAAGATAGAAAGTTGACTTGTTGACCAGGGTTGACTTTCTAAAAATAGAAATTTCCAAAAATAGAAAAAGCAAAATCCCTAAAAAATAGGGAACCCCGTATGGTCCAAAAATGCCAAAAATGAAAAAACGAAAAAGCAAAAAAGCAGATTCCTTAAAAAATAGGAAGTGTCAGAATTGGCTGAATGCACAGGCGATCCTTGTCTCCCGGGCCTTCTGAGCACTTCCATGACGTTTATGCACTGATTCAAGCATGGATTCTTGACTTGGCCCGAATGACTTGCAAAAAGATTGACTTGGAACCCTCAAAATGATGACCTCATTGTAAAAAGACAAGTGATAAGCAGTTACGATGTCAAGGCAAAAAACGAAAACAGGGGGTCTCCATATGCAATGGGGCGATGTGTGAAATGGTCACAACACGTACCTCGTAATACGTGCCTTGAGGCCTAAAAATGTCAAATTTTAATGGGTTATCTCTGATTTTTGCATGTCAAAAATCAGGGACAACATACCTACAAGTACATTGGCACTAGGTTCCAAAGTAGGCTGACCAATAGCATGAAATTGTTTTTATAATTTTATTTTATTTATTTATTCATTTTTTATTCATTATAATAGTAGTCGGCCCAAAATTAGGCGCCAAGTTTAGGTTTTAAAATTTAGATTTTATTATTATTATTTATTTATTTTATATTTAATATTATTATTTTATTTATACTTTGCTTTTTAATATTTATTAATACATTTAATACTCTGTTACCGGGTTCTTCATTTTAGCCCCCCGAACTGACCAAAATACGTGTGGGTTCTGGTTCTGGTTTGGTTCTTCTCTAGGTTTGCCTGGGTTCTCCATTTTCCACCCGGGTTCTCTGTGGGTCCTTGAAGGACCCACAGAGAACCCGGGTGGAAAATGGAGAACCCTGGCCGAACCCGGGGAGAACCCAAAAGAACCCGGG
Source organism: Sequoia sempervirens (assembly GCA_007258455.2). Taxonomy (NCBI): domain Eukaryota; kingdom Viridiplantae; phylum Streptophyta; class Pinopsida; order Cupressales; family Cupressaceae; genus Sequoia; species Sequoia sempervirens. The sequence continues at coordinate 9,548 of VDFB02267619.1, read as the reverse complement.
CGGACCCACGTTATCCAGCCTAGAAAAAGGCAAAAACTCAACTTAAAAACAAAAAATAAAACCCTAAAAAGTGCCCAGATTGCCTTATATTGACTTGGCCGACCAAATGAGGCTCATTTTGCAAACTCAAAAGAGCAAAAACACCATTTTTTTGCCTCCAAGCTAAAAAATTATGAATATGATTATAGATTATATGGCATTATGGCATTATGATCATATGATTATAATTTTGAGCATGCTTATGAGTCTATGGCATTATCATTATGTTTATAAATTTATAATTTAATAATAATATATATATAGTACGGCCGTACCTGTACCCGTACCCTAGGAAAAAAAAAAATTGCTGAACCGGCGAACCCGAACCCGAACCCACATTTGAATCCGTACCCAAACCGGCAACTTAGATTTAATATGGTGTTAAGAAACATCTATTATTTCATTGCTGGGCCGATCTCCCAGAAAAGGGACATGACATAGAACTCTTTAAAAAGAGCTGCGATCACTTTAAAAGCTCTCCATTCCATTTCTATTGGGTACAACAGGTACTGCTAACAATACTTAAGAGGAGAAAGGACGCCCAACAACAAAAATGCATACCTTGTCCAACTTAAATACTCACTTCACAAATTTATTATTAGTTTGCAAATTCCAATAAATTTATTACCTGTAAACCTCCTGAATTCAGCAAAGATAAATCATTTCAGTCCAATTTCTGGCTCGTCAACTTTTAGCACAAAACGTGATTCTGAATGAATCATGCTGTATTGGCTAGAGAAGATCCTTCAGTCCCAAAACAAATCTTAACTTATGGTTTCCTCTAAGGCATTTGAGATGAACAAAGTTTTGTCTCACAAAGAAAATAGGGTTTGATAAATGTTCACAGTAATCCTTTCCCTTCTCGAAACCTTCTTTTTTTCTTCTATTTTCCACTCAAGTCCCCAAAGTGTCCTTTTTACAAAAATCACTTTATAATATTATTTTGAGGAGCTTTGCTAATTTAATAATAAAATACAAGTTGCCTTTTAATAAATTAAATTAACTTGCCGGAAAACTTAAATTAAATTATTAAATTATTTTGATTGTTCAAAAAGGGCACATGACAACTTTAAATCTGGAAGTGCTTATGCTATATAGTTCAACAGTGGTAATGCACCAGGGTCAAGATGACCAAAACATTCATGCCATGATACACAACTTAGCATTATCATGCACAAGCTTTATGACCAGTACTGGCTACAAGATCTGATACATGCTGACACACTCCTTTAGCTAAAACTTGACAAGGTTCTTGGTTGCAATCCCTGATGACACAGTAAATGTGATTAATATGATGTCCATTATAGGGATTTACTGAGATTATGCAATTTTTTTGTATTTTATAATGCAAGGAACTGTAAATAAAGGCTAAACTATGAAAGTAACCCTACACTAAGAATATCAGTAATAGTAATTTTCCATAATTTGTATCCAAATAATTGTAATTTGTACTGCTAATGATGATCAAACTGATTTAATAAAATATTATGACAATATTCCAAATATTATTTAAACTGGAAACTAAAATGACATTAATTAAATGCAACCTAAACTAGATTTGAAATGCAAACAGCTTCTATTACTAATACTTGAATTCAAACTATGAATGGGACAACCCGATCCAAACCTTCCTCAAAGGCAGTTACCATATGATAAACAACTATCACAAGCATCAAATATAATACTCAGCTGTCAATGCATTATCCTACTGAACCTGTATATGTACCTTACCTTCCTTGTGATTATCCAGATATGATGGTAACTGCAATTCTTGACTGTATGTTGTGAGTTCGGTTTATGATTTGTATTACTGCTAATCGGCAACATCTTGTCATGTCCCCGTTTTTGGCGAGCATCAGTGATCGTGAGATTGGCCTATCATGAGACCCTCGTAGGCTGACAAAGTGGTTAGAGGGTCGTTTCGGCGCTTGGCTCAGCGTCTGATTGGCAGTTTTGATTGATTGGCTTTCGTTCGGGCTCATTCGGAGACCTTTTGCAGAATTGCTATTTTTAGCAGTTCCTGGCAGGCAGAGTGGGACCACTGCTATTTTTAGCAGTTTGAGATTGGCAGCGTCCGGATTCATTTCAGAGTTCGTCAGCATCAGACGGAACAGTTATCGGACATGTAACGAGGAAGATATTAATATTTAATTATATTAATTAAATATTAATTATTTAACGATTATAATGTAAAGTTATAATAATAAATTATAACTTAAGTTGCCTGCCTTGAGGGGTGCGCCCATCATCAGAAAGGGGGCCAGTTTGAGAATTAAAATATTATAAAATATTTTGGCTGGAGACTTTTGAATTGTTAAAAGATTAAAATATGATATTTTAATTAAAACCCTATTATGGTGGAAATCGCATTTTTCAGCTTAATAAGGGTTTTGCCTTGGTTTCGGAGCGAATATGACATTTTTGAGAAACAGGAATTGATCAAGTTTTGCCAGAGCACAGAGACCTTAGGGTTTCGTCTCGAAATCGTCGGAGAACGAGCCATCTCCTTCGAAGCAGTTCAGAGGATGTGAAATAACATCCGATTTATTGCCAGTCGTGGGATTTCTTCATCCAGAAGAAATTACAGAGCTTGTCAGAGTTTATATGTTTTACAGAGCTTCAGCTTAGTCATTTATTCAGGAGACTTTCATTCATAGAGGTGCATCATACTTCAGAGATTAGACAGAAAGGACAGAGGAAGTGTTCATTTATTTATTGCTGCTGATTAATGAAGGCCGTACTTTTCTGTACTTGGCCGTACTATTCATAAAGAGCCATACTCAGGGTTTCAGAGAGTTCTTTATCCAGAAGACCACTTGCAAACTTGGCGCACATTATACAGAGCCAGAGATTGATTGCTAAGGGAGCCGTACCTTTTATATTTAATTAATGCTGCAGGCCGTACCAGTCTGACCTGGGCCGTACCTTCACCTTTAGAGCTTCAGAGAAATCCTCATCTTCAGCTCTTTACAGTTGTCTGCATTCAGACATCATCTACTGCCTTGGGCGCCCAAATTCAGAGACTTAAGCATTATTTTTGAGGGGGCCGTACCTTGCATTAAAGCTGCTGACATCAGGCCGTACTGTACCTGGCCGTACCAGCTGTGTTGAGCCATCTTTTCCCTTGCAAAGAGAAACACCTCTCTTCTTGGCGTGGTAGCTCCTCCAGAGTGGCGCCCCTGTATCTGGAGTCTTCTGCCTTCATCATCCGGAGGGAGGACTTATCATTGGCAGCTGTACAACTCAGGCATCTGATCAGATTTGCAATCTATACCAGGTTCTTTTCATATTGAAAAATTATTGTTTTGCTTATTGCATGTATCTGGGTATCATTGAAATCAATAGAGAAGATCTAATAAAGAGACTGGCGTCCATATTCAATCCATTTTCAGAGTCATTTAATTTTAATAGAATTTATTTCTATTTATTGCACAAATCGTACCTTCTCATTATTTGCATCAAAAACACAAAAAAATCACAAAACTTCAGAAACGTCAGAAAACCTTCTAAAAACAATCAGAGACAGATAATGGGGAAACTGGGGTTTCTACACATCTTAAATGTAAATCTAAGACAAATATTAATTAATATTAACCAGCGATTGGTATATTGAATAAATGTCAAAATTAACAAACCTCAACCTAATCATAAAGGCTGGGATCATTACATAACAGCAGAAATAACTAGCTCCAAGTTTCTGGGAGGGGGACGACAAGGGATGGTGGGACGTGTTTCCGCTAAAGAATCTTGGCCATTTTTTAAGGGGCGACAATTAGAGAAAAGAGAAATTTTAAAACATATGAAGAAATTTCCAATATTTATATCATAACATTGATAAAGCATTCATCATAGACATTATAGAAGCTTAATACATAACAGTGGACTTGAATTGAGATTGCACATGAGAATTGAAAAACAAATTAACAAAATTTAAATGCTTTCACTATCAATGTGCATACATATTATATAAGAATTACAACAAAATGCCCAAAGGCTGCAAGTTTCAATTATAAAATGACAAAAAACATAAAAATCATATAGCCGTCCCTAATCAATAGACCCATTTGGTAGGTTTTATCAAAATTCGAGCTTGAGTCTGAGTCAATGCCACTATAAGGGGCTACCTCAAGCAATGGAACCCTAACCAATCCCTCCTATGTCTCCTCCTCATCAATTTGTATATCATCTTCAAGATCAATATCCCAATGTGATGTTGGGGTCTGTTGATCCTGTAGCCACAGGACGTTATGTATGATTGCCAACTTCTCCAGTTGTCTAGCGATAAGGTTGTTCCTTTTGATTGACTAGATAAAGCTATATGTGGACCAATTCCTCTTTGCAGTAGAGGAACCAACAACTTGTGAAAGGAGATGAGTGGCAAGTATCCTTAACTCTAGTGCATCCTTGCTATGCCACATCCACCATCCAATAGGGTCGGTTTGAGCCAATGTAACTCTATTTGTCTTTTCCTCTAGTTTGCTGAATGTTGGACCTTGAAGATTGACAAATACAAGCCATTTTGTGCAAAGTAAAGAAAATTCCTCTTTAGTATACATTTTTCAAATGACCTTCATAAGCCCTTCTTTCACCTCTTCATCGTGAGTTGGAGGCACTCTTCTAGGCTTAACTACATACAATTTGGGATTTAGGGCATAGGTTGCCATATGAAGTGGGGTGTTCAATTGTCACGTCACAATGGACCTAAGATACTCCTCATAAAATTTCAAAGTAGGATCCCTACTATGAATTGCTTGCTTCATCTATCCAAGCATGCTATCAAAGGTCTCATAAATCTCTCCAAGGCTAGGAGAGTCTGTATCAACATATCTTATTACTCGCACAATAGGCACAATGAAGGAGTGAACACATCTGCAAGTGCAAACAAGTTACAAAATTTAAAGTTTTAAAAAGATTAAGAATTTAAATTTCAAATGATAGAGTGAATGCTATTACAAAGAATGAAAATATTTTACAAGTTAGAAACATAATAAATTAACTTCTAAAAAAAAATTAATAATAAAACCACCAATACTTCTTCCTTTAGGTTTGCTTGCCTTTGACCATCTGCCCAACATTGAATTAATCATTGTTAATTGTAAAGCCTCCTAGATCTCAAGCATCTTCTCTAACAAAATGAAGTAGCTGACACATATAGTATCCACAGGCTTGAGGAATTCCTTCCTCAAAAAAGTCCTAAACGAAGCAAGAGAAGTGTGATGGTTGCAAATGAACATCTACACATCTCTAGTGTTTAACACCATTGCCTTCACCTAATCTATCTTCCCAATGTCATTCAATGTATGGTTCAATCCTTGAACACATGGGGTCCAAAAAATATGTTTGTAAGCACCCTCCGCCATCAAGCTAGCTAATTTACACACATAGGTTAATTTGTCACTACTTGTACAACATTAGAGGCTCCAAACTCTTCTATGGCATCTTTCAAAATTTGAAATTGGGAGTTTGCATCCTTTCTCTTCCCTAAACAATCAATAACTTTAAGAAAATAAGAGCTAGTTGAACTAGTGACAATAATATTGATGAGCGGTCGATGTTTGATATCAGTTCACCCATCCATGATGATGGAGCATCCATCCCTTATCGAAGTTTGTCTCACCTCTTCCATCAACACACTCACCTTAGAATATTCTCTATTGAGGAGGGTGGTGTGTAGCCTATGTTTTCTAGGTGAGACAAATGATGGACTAGCAGCTATCACATCTTTGAACATTTGTTTAACTTTGAAATAGGATGGTATGGCACGAGCATAAAAAAATTTAGCAATAGAAGATTCAGCCACATCTTGTGATTGTATGTTAAACATATTGGCAACACTAGTAGTTATCTTCTTTCCCCAGGTAGAAGTAGAACTCTCTCCTCCTAGAATTCTAACATCCATGAGTTCGACAGGCAATGATACACTGGACTGATACACTGGACTGCATACTCTCGAAGGAATTCCCTTCTTTCTTGCCTCCCCCTCCATATGCAATCTAGTTGCCTCAACCTTCTCAATTGGAGTTATAGTTTCATAACCTTTCACCCCTTGACCACCTATCCACAAAAGATGACAATAAATCTCTAATGTAGTTGCCCCTATAGTCTTTTTTGCACAACTGGCATAGCCATACCCTACTCGTTGAATTTTTTTCTTATTTTTGTCTATTTGTGATGCAAATTGTAAGAGAGGTTTTTCCATTTTGCTGTTAAATGTGCCTTTTGCATAAATTTTAAGGAGTTCAGAAGGACATTCAAATGGGATTGTTGTACTTGCTGGCCCTGCTACACTCCCACTCCTAGAAGAAACCCAAATTGCAACCATACTTCTACAAGCTCTAGCTTTACTTCTTTCTTGCATTTGAAGAAGAAACCCCAATTGCAACCATACTTCTATGAGTTCTAGCTTTACTTCTTTCTTGCATTTGAACTTCAAGCTCTTCACTATCACTACTCTCACTGTTGCTAATTGTGTTTTGTTTGTTAAGAATTTAAAAGAGAGCTACAAGATCAAATAAAAGAAAAAATAAAATCAAAATTCCCTCCCTTGTTTTAAAAATTGACAAAGACTTAAAAAATGGAAAAGAAATTGAAGAAACAAATGTTAGATGAAGAAATTATCTCAAATGTAATGGATTTGATGCCCTAGTGCCTTCTTTCCATTGCTTTTCTCTCCTCTTGTTGCTCTTCTACACAAGTTTGGAAATGCTAAAATGTGATAGTTTTTTTTGTTTTTGGTTCTTTTGAAGGTTGAATTAGGTTTAGATATTGTTTAAAGGGGTGAGGGGGTTCTTTATACAGATTTTATAACCTTTGATTTACCGCAAATTTGTATGACAAGCATAAGCAAGAATCTCTCCTCAAAGGCAGCGCTGGGATTCGCCTACCTTGAAGGAATTCCCAAGCCAGATTATAATATTACCTTATTTTGGAGATATCACCTAGTTGTAGAGACTAATTGGGGTTGATATGAAACTACCGTAACCTGTAGAACCTTTTAGGCCTGTGTTTTCCATTCAGATTAAATTACATAGGTTGTGGATCTTATGACAATAATAACTAACCTTAACTCAGGATATATGATCACGTCAACATGGATATACCCTTCAGTTTGAGTTATCTCTGTAGAAGAAACTCCTTATCTAAACAGACTATTGTTAGTTGCAACTTTTAACTGATATTTATCACATTATAATGAATAACAGAGTAGTGACATATCTTTAATGTTTCCCTTCTGGCTGACTATTCCATTAACTTTGGCCTTAATTCTTCGTTACCACCCATTTGCAGGCCTCCTAGAGATCTTACAAAGTTGTCCTCAAATGCTGCTCAAATTCTTAGATAGCTGTTAAGTATAAACACTAAGTTGTGTTTCATGTGTGTGAAGGAGTTCTGTGCTTGGAAAGAAAGTAGAAGAGTTGGAAAAAGTAACTTTTCAGGAACAGACAAAGCATGTTGCAAATAAAACAAAAACTACTAGCGGGGTAAGTTTTAGCAGTTCATTGGTGGGCAGCTTTCATGAGCATATTTGTGGTTATCCTTGGTCTACATGAGATTCTGGATTGAAGATTTGATCATATATACAGGCATCAATGGACGAATAAGTTTCAAAGCTGCCTTTGTTCCTTTAGTACATGTCTATGTGTTGTTGTGAATGTTAATGCTCATGTCCAACCTTGTATTCTCCATCCTCTTCATCCTTTTCAAAACCTGCAATGTGCAATTTCCCTGATTAAGGTTACTTTAATTCTTCAACACCTCTTAGGGTTCCATTACATTTCTAATTTAACTCAAAAAATTTATATTGCTAGCAGCAGAACCTTCATATATCATGTCGGTACTTGAAGGTGCAATTTAACCCTATTTTATGCAGCATAACATGTTACACATTTAGCAAAATATGGCAATGGATGTATTTCTTGTGTTAAGTAAGGTTTGGGACTGCTGTTGTTGTATGTGGGTGCATTTTTTTGTAAAATTAAAATTGGAATTTTGTGATTGCAAATAATTTTTTTTTGATGTTATATTAGTTGATGGACTTTGTTTTTGCAGATTATATCCGCCATTTGTGGAGGAATTACAGATCTTTCCTTTCATGCTGTGGGCTATATGTGGCAAATTTTGAATTGTTTGCTAACAGCTTCATACTCGGTAAGTTTTGTCACACATCTGTATAGTTGTCCCTATTTAAAACCAATGTAAATGTCATTTGTGCTTTTACGGAAAGACTGCATTCTGCACATGTTTGAAAGCATGCAATTCATCCCCAAGCTGTGATATACTTTCCAGACATATTGCACCTTTTTATTCGATAACCATGTCAGCTAATATTTTTGAAGTTTGCATGTTTAATAAGAAAGAAGATAGAATGAATTTGGCAAACTGGCCCTGGAGAGATAATACCCCAAACCATCACTAGAAATTTGATATATAACTCTCTTTACTTCTGATATGAAGTCTTATCAAACATTTAATATTCAAAGATTCCCATGTAGGTGCAGAAGAAAGATGGCTACTAAAGTTGAGAAAATGTATTAAGACATATACTGAAAATATCAGAGGTGTATAGCAATGTTGGTAGGCGAAATGGTGTTTTTAGAGTCCACGTATGCAGTTAGATAAATTACTGCAAATCTCAGGAGGACATATAGAAAACATCATTCAATGTTTGTATGTGAAGGTGATTTTTGTTGACAAAAATCCAAGCAATTGTTTGAGAGGAGGCAACACTAAAGATTTGCTTTACTTAGCAATGCCAATATAATTTTAGGATATAAAGAGGTTACGTATTTGAATAGAATCACAATTCTTATCCCAGGAGAAACTACAGTCAAATTTTGTTTCTCCTTTGAGATGTAAGTTATCAGATTGTCTACTTGGTATATCATCTCTAATAGCTACTGAGAGCATGCAATAGTATTAACTTATTCAGTTTGTAAGAACAAATTTAGTCCAATCTTGTTTGATGTGTAAGAAAAATTATCAATTTCAGGAGCTGACAGAGGATGCATATGAAGGTTAAATTGAGAACATGGTGATTCAGTCCCAAGTTTTCTCAATTAAATATACTGTTTGCAACTGTGTCAAAGTTTCCTGCCAATTGTTTATGTCATTTCAGTGGTGTTTTAGCTGTTCTGGACTGTGAAAAATTATGAAATAATTTGAAAGGTACACTTGCATTTCTTTTTTTAAAACATGTTGTGAAACTATGTAAGATAGAAAACTCTTGTTTTACAGAGTTATGAAAATTGACATTTTCTCTTGAATAGTCATTTCGTGTGTAAAATTGTGTCAATAAGTACTCATAAGTCATAACTCTCATAATGCCATGATAATAGAGTTTTGAGGTTTTGTTTGCAGTACCATATCATTGTAGAGTAAATTTTGGATTCTACTGTGTAAGGGTTTTTGTTCTTACATTTTGGATCTACTGGAGGCATAGGCTGCTTCTCCTTGATGACGAGTCCTTGAAAGGTCAGAACAAAAACATTTACACTGTTGAATCCAAAAAT